>JABGMY010003073.1:0-14450 GCA_014705525.1 Colletotrichum sp. HC292
ATTCGAGTTTGTTGTTGGGGGATGAAAATGGCGGTGAGTCATTTTGGGGGGGCCCGGAAGTGGGGGGGCCCGGAAGTGGGTGACGGACGTTAAACGTCAATCCAATCAAAAGTGGCAAGCACTTACATTGCCTATGAGGCCAGATTTGTATGTGCAAGCGGCTCGGCACGTGGTCCAAATTTGGAGTTTCGGAGCGGGAGCCGAGTATTCCAATCGGGGTTCTTGGCCTTGCGCGGCAATTTATGCTCCAGCGAACCAGATGCCGGACGCTAACACGGGACGGCAGCCGGAACCAGGAATCTGTTCATTGCGAGCAATATATCTCTCACAATCACCTTCCCCAGCTTACCCCAAATTTGGCGCCATGGGTATGGGGGCGGTGATCATGGCCTGAAGAGGCTTCTCGGATGGAAACGTCTCTTCAAGAGCCTCTTGGCTGTGCAAGACCGTTGCAATGTGATGAGGTGCCTTTGGTTCCGTTCCTGAGATGGTGATGGAGGCTCCGTGACTAGAAGGAAATGCCAGCAATTGCAGGGAATCACTTCGGAGTATAAGAATTACCTCAGTCGCGCTTGCTGAAAGTCATGGTTTTGTCTCTGTAGTGAGCCTCTTAGCCCGGTGCTAGATAAAATTTCGCTCTTCGTTGAATTGTCTCTTATCTTCGTTTGAAAATGCATTTCACTTCGATTCTCACTCTCCTTTCCGCTTTGGGCGCCGTCTCGGCATCTCCTCGCTGGGGCGTCAGGGGACACCACTTCCGCCGCCAGGGCTCCATCACCAACGACACGACAAACCCTTTTGACGGCAAGAAGCTCTATGCCAACCCCGACTGGGCCGAGAAGCTCGAGCAAACCCATGATGCATTCGTAGCCAAGGGCGACAGCGAGAATGCCGGCAAGGTCCGCACAATCCAGAATATCGGCACCTTTGTCTGGGTGTCCAACACGGCCAGCCTGGTCAACATCGACACTGCCGTTGAAAGAGCTCGTGCCATCCAAAAGGAGACCGGAGAGGAGCAAATTGTCGGCTTGGTATTGTACAACCTCCCTGATAGAGACTGCAGCGCTGGGGAGAGCGCCGGTGAGTTCAGCAGTGAAGAGAACGGGTTGGAGCTGTACAAGGAGACGTATATCAAGCCGTATGCCGAGAAGCTGGCTGCTGCGAGCGACTTGACGTTTGCGGTTGTGCTCGAGCCTGATTCTCTGGCAAACTTGGTAACGAACTTGGCTGTCGAGTTCTGTGCCAAGGCTGCGCCGGTGTACGAGGAGGGTATCGCCTACGCCATCTCCAGCTTGCAGTATGACAACGTCCACCTTTACATCGATGCTGCTCACGGAGGGTGGCTTGGCTGGGACGACAACCTCGCACCTTGTAAGTCATTGACCGTCATTCACCACATGTTGGAGACCACTGCTAACGAAACCTCAAAGCTGCCAAGCTGTTCGCCAAGGTCGTCCAGAAAGCCGGCAACAGCACCAGAATCCGTGGGTTCTCGACCAACGTCTCCAACTACAACCCCTTCCACGCCAACCCGCGCGCCAACTACACTGAATGGAGCAACTCATGGGACGAGGACCATTACGCTCTCTCCCTTGCCCCTCATCTTGAAGCCGAGGGTCTGCCGTCTCGCTTCATTATTGACCAGGGCCGTGTTTCCAACAGCAGAGAGGAGTGGGGTGAGTGGTGCAACGTCAGCCCTGCCGGTTTTGGTATGCAGCCCGGCACCCCGGTCAACAACACCCACATCGACTCCATCGTCTGGGTCAAGCCTGGTGGTGAGAGTGATGGACGTTGCGGGCTTGAGGGTGCGCCGAGGGCTGGAGTGTGGTTCGACGAGTACGTGCAGATGCTCGTTGAGAACGCCGACCCTTCTATCGTTGCAAGCAAGGTCTAGATACTTGAGTGAATCGGGAACGGTTCGTGGGACAATGAACACCATCTAGAAGGGCCTACGAGATGGGCAATTCCTTTCATGTCAATTTCTTCACAGATGTACATACACAATTTAGAAGCTTCCTCCCCTAAATCTAAAAGGCCGTTTCCAGAGATGTTCCCCTAAAGATTAACGACTTCATTTGCCTCATTACTACCACAGTCTCTTCCACCGGATCCTGACATCACGGTCGGGTGGCACGGCCGCATTCAGAAAGTACTTCTCGTTATCCTTCGCGGGTCGCTCAGACTTCTTTCCGTCCATGTAAGTCCATTCTAAGATCTCCATGTCGAATCGCGTGACTAGGGTCGCGACCGTCAGCAGAATCTCCTGCTTAGCAAAGTGACGTACTGGGCACATGGAGACACCACCACCTACCCACAATTCAGCTTGATTCCGTGTGTCTCAAGGATGCATCTTACTTACCAAACGGAAAGAAATCACTTGGCTTTCCTGCCATGACAAATATCTTTTCTGTCTTTATCTCGCCAGTAGCCTCATCGACTGTCTTGACGCGTCTTCTGACGTGCCGTTCGGCCCAGAACTCCGATGCAGGGTGGCCATTTCTAGCCCACACGTCGTCATCCTGATGGCCAAGGTTCGTTGGCGCCTGAATCAGAGATCCTTTCTTCAAGCGATAGCCGTCCAAAACAGTGTCTTCCATGATCTCGCGGGTGATCCCGATCGATACATGCAATCGCATGCACTCGATATAGATTGATTGCAACAACGGCAACGAAACCAGCTTCTGGCTGTCAAATCCTTGCTTCCCGGTCTCGGGGTCAACCAACAGCGCCTCAGAGGCCTCGGCCCGAACTGCGTTAAAAAGACTTGGATCTTTGAGAAGCTCCATGATGAACCACGTTGTCACAGGCACCGTATTGGAATTGACCCTGCAGGTAATCAGTTCAAAAGCCATGCAGCACATTCCCAAATCAAACCTACGCAAAGATTGACATGGCAAGGAAGCCTGCACGTGTCCGCATCGTCATGTTCTGATCATGTGTCCACTTTTGAAGATCGCGCGAGTAGCCGCAGCCGAAGGTAGGTTCCCAGTAAGCATCTGTGTCCAGTCCATTCCAATCAAACCTGTTGAGTCCGGCTTCAGGAATCTTTCCGTCATCGCGAGGAGCTTGTCGCGCTCTCGAGCCGGCTTGGGGTTGATCCATTGTGGGAGGCCGTTGAGCACCTGATGAGAAACGCCGTCAAACTTCCAGAACTGGTCGATGAATCCCGGGTTGATCTCCAAAAGTCTAGTACCGGCGAGCGACTTGACCGCGCTTTCTGCCATGTCTTTTCTCAGGTACTCAAACACCCGAATCGTTGCCCATTCTCCCAACGGCTGCTCCTCCAATGCCTCGCCGAGGAAGTCGATATACTTGCTGGCTAGCTGGGACGTATTCTCAATGATGGAAAGGTTCTTGGTGGTAATTTGATGTAAGGTGTGCCAGTAGCGCTGGTCGTCGGGCACGTTCTCAAATCCCGGCTCTGGAATCTTCAGCCGTCCCGTTTTGTCGGTAGCAAATCTGGCGACGTCTTGTTCAGGCGACCCCTGCAGTTTTCTCAAGACCATGATTACAAATTTGTCAGAGCTCATGGAGGTCGACTTTCGGAACATTGCTTGTACTTGCTGGCCTCCCTTGATGAGATACACGCGCACCGGTCCAAGACGAAGTTGGACGATGTTCTTGGATTTTAAGGCTTGGCTACGCCTCATTAGACATCTCTTCAATCGTGGATCGAGTGATGATGATACCTTGCGCGGTGCATGAACGCCCTGGAGTTCGTCATGTATTGGAACGTGTTGCTGACGAAGGGGATGGTCTCAGCCATCGATGGCGGGTCATCTTTGCTATGAAAACGTACAGCTAAGAAGATCAACGGTAGGAGAATGATCAAACCGGTGAGAACCAAGTGGTTCATCGCCAAATTTGGCAGGACTTCGGACGACATCGTGATGAGGCCGTACGTGGTTGTTTTTGATATTCAATGCCTTCATGTTTCGTGCGGGGTCAACAGATTTACATCTGTATCTCAAATACGGATACGAAATATTTAGCGAAAGTCTGGGTTGCACAGCGTATCACATGATATGTAGAGCGTGGTTAGCGAAAACCTACGGCGGTAGCTGTTGTCAATTAGCCATGGACATATTTTGGGCAGCGGAAAAACACAAACATGGTGTTCACATTCGTTAGGCACTATCAATCGCACTTTTGTCCGCTAAGCCGGAGATATTGCAGGCGTCTCTCTGCAAACAAATCCTTCGTATCCAATGCACAAAATTGTCAAAAATACATTGTTTCTCCCCGAGGTGGGCTCGAACCACCAACCTCCAGATGACCATCCTGGTTGTTCTTGAACAATCATTTCCGATCGTAACAGTCTGACGCGCTAGCCAATTGTGCCATCGGGGATTAGGTAATGCGTTGCTTGACGATGGAGTCAACTCCCGGCTACCATATGGACCCGATTGAATGAAGTGGAGCGGAGCTGATGGAGATGCCTGTCCCAGATGTGTACCGACCTGTTGGAGACAGCAAGTCAAATAAAGCCAATAAAAGCGACGTGTAATATGAGTAGATTCGTCTCTTGAAAGCATCTTATGAGGTTGTAGCACATAAAGTTGAGGCCTACCCATGACATTGTGAAGCCGGCTTTAGTGAACTTTATCAAAGACGTCTTTTCTCTCCGATCGCGAGCTTCCGACCTGAAGTTAACTGCAAGAATAAGCAAATCACGAGACCCTGATCATCTATTGCGTTGGTTGACTTTCGCGCGTACAGCCCTGACCGAAAACCTGAGAGACTCAGGAATACTTCTATTCAGTAAGAGATATCCTACTCAATTGCACAAACGGCATCCGAGGTGCTTCATGCCAATACCCATTTTCCCTAAATCATTATTATGTGAGAGATTTAAATCGAAAACTTCACATGCTTCACCAAAGAACATGTCGAGCCATGCTGTGTTACAACTCAACTTGGAAATGTCAGCTGACGTCTGTAACAGTGCTCCATCACGATAACATTTCCCAGTTCAAAGAAGCGCTAGTCAAGTGCCACATCCAATCCCTGTTGGCCATGCAATATCTGCCAAGCCTTTGCTACGCGAAAGTGCAGTCTTACTTGCATTAGTGTGCTTTCGGTGCGAAAAATGGGACATAAGAAGTCCGGCAGAACCCGTCCCACAGCCTCCCGACTCCCCAAACTTGCAAACCGTCTCCAGCATTGCACATGCGCTCTGATTTATGCTAATTGAGTCACATCGCAAAACTGATCGGACAAAGAGTCTGAAGACAGCAATGTATCACTACGACAACCTGCCGTCGTCGCAGTTTATTCGGCTTGTCAACATCGACAATGCCAGTCAGAATGGCTTCTCTGTTCGTCTAACGACTCACTCACTCAACGACTTGCCGCCCTTCTGGGCACTGTCTTATACGTGGGAGTCCCGGATTTTGAGACTCATGTGAGCAGCGAAGACAAGGTTCCCAAAATCCAATGCAATGGGGATGACATGGAAATCGGTAGAAGTCTTTACGATTTCCTGCGACACATGAACCAGCAGATGTCTGCAACTTCTAATCCATCACGGCTTTGGCCACATCCAACATCTTCCACCGCCACCCCGATCTTTCTCTCCCCGAAGAGAAGCTTCAACTTCTGGATCGACGCTATATGCATCGACCAGCAGAATGACAACGAGAAGTCAGATCAAGTGCAGCTGATGGGGGAAATCTACAAATCCGCAAAACGTGTCGTTGCGTGGCTTGGGAATACGGAACCTAACGACAACGTCAACTGGGTCATCAACGATTTTGCGCCAATGATATTTCGAGTTTGGGACGACTCCTTGGGAGATGAGTTCACTAAGCTGTGTCGTGATGCGGGTCACGAATTGAACCACCCCGGATTAGAGCGATTCGTAGACGCACGGGAGCTTTCGCGGTGGCAACGATCATACCTCGACTTTTTTGCGTTCTTTGTGAAGAAGAGATGGCTCACGAGGGGATGGGTCGTTCAAGAGGCGGCAATACCAAAACCACATGCTGTGATTCTGCTCTGCGGCAAGAGTCAGTTTTCGTGGACAACCATCAACGATTTTGCCACGCTAATTTTCGAAATGGACTGGGAAGAAACGCTCGTGAGTTGTTTAAACAATTCCATACCAGAATGGACAAAAAGAAAAAGAACCATTGATGGCCTTTGGAACCCTGTTGCGTTATCCCTAGCACGTTTCCAAGACGAGACTCTTGATGAGAAGACAGTTGAGTGGCAAAACATGCGCTGGGGCGCGGTCACTGATGAGGAAGTACGGCACACCGAAGTACTGCACAAATTTCATCGGTTACGACGGTATGAGTTCAAAGAGCCGCTGGACCACATTTAGGGCACCCTGGGCGTGATGCCCCTAATACTCGGACCAAAGTACCCCCTAGGGGTGACTCCGAGCTATGACATCACCGTGGAGCGAGCTTTACCGACGTCGCGACATGGCTGATTCCTCATCTGCCCAATTTGGATATTCTAGGTCTGGCAGGCCTTGCCAAGGGACGAAGCAGTGCCTTGCCCTCGTGGGTGCCCGACTTTTCCTTTCGTGGGCCAGCATGTTACACGTCTTTGCAGAGGGTACGTCAGCTACGGATGAGATACTCCAGCTGGCGCGTCACGGTCGACGCCAGACCTATGATGCGCCTGTTCGAATCACCGAAGCCATTCGCTCGTGTCGAGGGATCCAGACTGAGACTCGAAGGTTGTGGTATCGATACCATCAAGCAACTACACAAGCTGCAGCACGATGAGCAGGGAGTCCTTCGAAACATTTCCTGGGTTTTGGACTTTTGTGATCGAGATTCCGCCTACGTCAGTGGAACTGATTCGCTCGCTGAAGCGGTTGTGCGTACGCTCAGCGCAAACATGAGACCGAAAGTCACATTGATTGAAAACTACAAAGAGCGAAGCGAGAGTTGGGTTAGGGACTGCATAATATATAATTGGCTGCTAAGTCAAGATGGCGAGAAACCGACTCTCCCCACGGGAGCTAAGGGTGGAAGCAGTGGGAGACCTTCATAACCGTAAACAACGCTCTGAGGAGAGGATCTCACGGTGGCTTCCGCTCCGGCCTGATTGACAATCATATCACCAAAATTATCAATTACGTCTCTCCTGGGCGGCAGGTCATAATCACTGAAGGAGGCTTTCTGGGACTCGGGCCTGCCGAGGCGCAGGTCGGCGATGATATTTGGTTGATGCGAGGTGGGAGAATGCCGTTGATTTTGAGAAATTCAGCTGCAACTGGTGGATTTAATGAGGAGTATTTGTTGGTAGGGGAAGCATACATCCACGGGATCATGCACGGGGAGATGATGAATGACGGGCTCAGACATGGTGTCCGCGAGGTTGTGATTGTCTAGATCAATTTCCAGAATTTGTATTCGAAGAAAGTTCATAGTCCACCCAGTAGCAGTGCCCCCAACAATGCAATTTAATTGTCAACGCATAAGCAGTCAAGTTAACACCCCTCGATTGAATTGAAATATTTGATGCCTTATACTCCAGCTCACAAACGGACTTATGGGGAGGGCCTATAAGGGACTTACAAGGGTTTGTGAAGCTGTAGATAGCCTCGAAATTACACGATTAGAAAGTCAATATGACACTATGTGGTATGGTAATTGACTTGTTTTAATTACAAGTTCACTAAGTAGTTAGAACATTAAATTAAAAGAGCTAAGTCAATGAGTATGGGTGTCAAAATTGCTTCGATTGCCCTTGCGGAGGTGCCGCCCAGTGGGGATCTCCAATATTTTATGTGTACCGGCGGGAATGTTTCTCCATATTCCCTTCCATTCCGATTATGTTCAAGAGCCTAGCTGTAGCATAAGGTAGGCGTTGTTGAAGGGGCGGATATCACTCAAAGTAGTCCGCGTCTACATTCGGGCAAAACATGCAGCCCACATTGCCCAAAACAGGCGGCTTGAGGTCAGCCCCAGGCCACACAATGAACTGCTTCGGTATCATGCGGCGGTTGTTCTCGCAGAGCGTAGTTCTGTCATGGTCAGTCGAGGTTACAGGAGAAGATCAGCTTTGGATACTCACCGGTAAAACCAACACTCGGCACCTTGTCTCATCCGGATTGATTTGGTCTCCTCTTGCCACTCAGACGCCATAATCACGAATTCGTCTGGGGGGTAGCAATAAGTGATGCATTTCCCTCTGAACTTTGGTTCTTTGCAGAAAGAGACCCAGTGGCATTTTCCTTCCTCGCGCTTCTCGATGGTTTCGTTTCCTTGAAGCTTCCCGAGTGCCGCGTCCGTTTCGGTAAGATGCCGAGAGTCAGACGAGTAAACAGGGGTGAAGACGGTATAATCTTTCACAGGCTTGGCGTTGCCCCTGGAGACGAGGTTGATTATGATCAGTAGTCTCATGAGCGTCGACAACATCGTCAATGGCGCGCAATTATCATGATTCAAGAAGCATCACCTTCAGGGTCTGCACTGAGAGATGTCCTCCGAGCACAGGACTCTTATACTTCGCAACTACATGCGTCGAAGCCGGCGATGTAAGGGCGTTGAGACGAGATCAAAGAAAGAGGGAAATCAGTTACACTACATGCTGACTGTTGCTCAAACGGGGCTTGGCCAATGGTTCAATGAATCATCCCGCCGATTGGTATGCCTTGTGCGGGTACTTAGACTGATACGGTCAGCTTCAGTGCAACAACCAACTCAAGCTCAGACATTCCTTTATAAGATCGGAACAGATTGCCTGTCCTCAGAATGGATGCAATTCGAAATCAGCAAGTTTGTTGCCATGAGGAAGAGCAAGATTGAGACGTTGAGAAAAGTCAACGTCTCAGGAAGCCTGGAAGGGAGAAAAAAACAATGAAGGAAGACCTATTAGACTGCCGCCGCTCATTACATATGCAAGAAGTTCTCACATGGTTCGAATCAAGACAAACATGAAGCAATGGCCAAGTTTGGCCCAAGTTGCACGTTCGCGGCACGGTGGTTCAGGCACACAATCATGGACATGACTGAGTTGCAGTCACTTGGCAGGAGTTGCAAGACGAAGAGCCACAGTTGAGAATAGCGCCGAAATGAGTTGATTGGGCAAGTTGCAACAGTGAGCCTTGAATGTCGCTTTGGGGGCCAATTTTGCAGGTCACAATAGAGATTGAGGCAGCCTACCCCAGATTTTCGGCCCTGTAAGCCGAGAGTCGCTTCGAAGACGGGGCCACAAATGGAGCTGCTAATCTTTTGACATCGGCTGAAGCCCGGCTTGGCTCGACATGAGTCTTGACTGGCTATCGGGTACCGAATGAATCAAGCTGCACTGTCATTCGTATCAGTGACGGTTGGCTGCTGTTTCTGCCACAAATCATTTGGTTGACGGATTTCCTCCCGTCGGCAAAATGTCACCCATGCCAAGCCGGAGTCATGGCATGTCATCAGCGCCGGGTTGAATTGGGCCCCCGCACCCGCGACGATGTTCTGCGACGCGCCCACGAGACGATCAGGAGACGAAATGACACCAAATGCGCGTGGCGGGGTCTCGAATTCTCAATCGCTGGCTCGCGCGGCAAAACACCAGCAAACGTCGATGATTCCCCCCTCTTTGCGGCGACCTGCTCATCTCCAATTTCCCTCTCTGCGGGGATCTTTTGCCATTGTTGCCCGGGTCGTCGAGTAAGATGGCTGCAAATCCGTGCTTGTTTGTACGGACGTCGAAATGAGGCGCTCTGCCATGCTCAATGGGCGATGCCCCTTTTGTGCAAGTGTGCGGCGCGGCGGTAAGATGACAGCCATGGTTGGGCGTCCTTTACGAGGCGCCACGCCGCGGCGCCGCGTTCAAGGGAACCGGAAGGACGCAGCGCCATGGCTCGATTGAGTCGATTCATTGAAAGAAAGATGGACAAGAACGGTTGAGGAGGATCGAGGAGGATGGCTTGAAAATTGGCTGAAGGCTGGAAGACCAGTCACCACGTGTGGGAGCCCGAGTATCGGGAATCGCGCCCCTGCCGGACGCCCAATAGACCGGCCGTACGCCTGTCTCAACGGTCCGGTTCGGGCAAACCCCCTTACTCTGTACATAGGGCCATTATGAAGTTTTGGAGGGGGGACAGCAGCTCGTGGGCACAAAGGCGCAGGACTCAGGGGCAGAGCCGAGAGAGGAATCGGCTCAGACTGTGCCGCATAGTGCTTAATTCTCTCGCTTAGATTGACGCTACGCCACGCGACCTTACCATTCCAAGACATACGATCCGTGTCATAATTGCTGTCTTGAGTCTTACGTCCGCTGTCGTGAACCGCACATGGGCCCTTGAAGCCGTCCAACAGGATCGCTAAGAGTGAAATACGAACTCCTCACGCGATGCTTTTCTCTGGGCTCAACGGAGCCGAGAGAGTCGGCCCCCGGGCGAGAGAGACTCCACTACTTCTGCGGCCCAGCAACTTGGCTGCCTGTTGCCAATTTGGCAATTTCCCATGGCTTGAGCTCGACTCGAAAGGCGAACGCGAAAAGTGCACATAATGCTCGCGATGCCCCCCTAACTCAGCGCTTCGGCCTTTCAGGATCTTTTTCGTTCCCTCACCGATCCCAGTCACTCTTTTGTATCGTATTCCGGATCACAAAACTCCACAGAAAACATGCGCTTCTCTGCTGCTCTCGCCCTCGCGGCCCCCTTGGCTGTCTCCGCCATCGAGTTCACCAGCCCGTCGCTCAACTCCACCGTCACCAAGGGCTCCAAGTACGAGCTGAGCTGGGACACCGTCGACACGGACCCTTCCGTCTTCAGCGTCTACCTCGTCAACTTCGTCGACTGGCCTCCTTCATACACTCTGTTGGCCCAGAAAATCGAGACTGCTTCTGGCGCCGCCTCCGTCGACGTACCCTGCGCTGCCATCAGCTCTGGTGGCTACCAATTGTGAGAACTCCCATTTTTCCCTCTGTGTCTCGAGGCGTCGTTTCGAGGTTTGCTTTTCCTTCAGCCCAGCCCCCCTGAAAGGGCTGATCACCCCTTCAGCCTGTTCTGAACAGGGGTACTCGACGAGTCAGGTGTCCGTCATCTTAAATGAAAAGCGGAGCACACCACCATAACTCGACAAGGGCCTTGCCTTCACGGTTGGCCTTCCGTCATTGGGCGGAGCACAAGAGAGAGACAGAGAGACTGTTGGCTAACATAGCGTGCATCGCGAATCACAGCAACGCCATCAACGGCACCAACGTCTACGTGATCTACGCGCAGACGCCCAAGTTCGCCATCTCCGGCGACGACTGCACCGACCCCACCCCGATCGGGGCCGAGCCATCCACCTGCGCGCCGCCGGCCACCGTCACTGTCACGGTGAGCAAGACCCTCTCCAGATCCAACTCAACCGCGACGGCGACGGGCGGCATTTCGGCGGCTCAGCAGGTCACTCCGACGCCCGCCGTCGTCACCCAAGTTACCACTATTTACCAAGGCGTTTGTCCTGACACCATTGGCTGGTCTGCAGGCTACAATCACCCCGTGACTCTGACGAAGCCCCCTCGCGCTCCCAACTCGCCCGAGCCCACCGGCTCCTTCAACGGCGGCGCCGACGACAACGTGAAGACTGTCTACAGGACCACTTACCTGCCCCTTGAGCTGGCCCCGACCGCCTGCGGCTGCTAAGCGCGCACACACAGCTCAGCTCACCGCGAACGAAAAGGTTCATCGGAATCCTGACAGCAACAACAACGACGACAACGTCATCACGTAAACTGTGGCGAAACGAAGCGGAGGACCCGGAGTGAAAGGTTTGGGGGGAGACGGAGACTTGCTTATTTCTTATGTTGCGCCCTTTCTTTTAAAGGCGGAAAACTTCTTGGACGGTGGTGGTTTGGTGTAACATTGAGCGGGAGAGTTGAGAACGAAGCATGGTGCGTGGCGGAGTGTGGCCGATCTTGAGATCACTTCAATACCCCCCTGAAGCACTTCCTACAAACCTGGTGTCCCTCAATCTACTGTGCGCGCGCGACTTGTATTCTTCGTAATGTCTGACGGCCTCACGACGAAAGAAAAAAGAGACGAAAAGAAGTTAACCCTAATTGAATCCTGGAGGGGTAGTATTGTAACCCTGCCCTTCGCAACAACAAACATACCCATGGTCAATTGAACCTGTCTCGGAGAGTTGCACAAAACAACCGCCTACGGAATAAACACCAAGGCGACCCCCGCTAACCCAATAATAGCCCGCGCTGCCGCAGCTCCGCGACGCCAAGCCGTGCCGAGATGGTGGAGGCGGTAGCAAGTCAACTCCAGACGAGCCACTTGCGGCGCCGTCCGATGTTGGCCCAAACCAATCCAAATTCATGCGCACCGGGCTATTTTGCGAGCGTTGTTTATCCTCCCTCGGCTCCGCTGACGTGTGTTTTGCAACCAATTGCCAACCTCTGTCCTTGTTAAACAACTTTTAGCGTGACTCTGCCGATCCAACCTGCTGGGTTTGGGGAGGGTGAGGGGAGTTTTTCAGGGCAACGAGGGTAGAAAGACTGCAAAAGTCTAGATCTCGCAGGGCCTGAGCACCGGGGCCGTCCTTGTAGTAGGAGGCTTCATGCGGCTCGCGATCTCCAATGTCACGCTCTCCGGGCCGGATTCACGTCAACGTCAGCCAGGGTAGTTGAGGGGGAGGAGGCAGCCGCAGAACATGTTCTTGCTGTCTTTTCTGACGACATCTGATTCTATATGCCGTTCCCCGAGTAATATGTGGGACTAGCACGCCGTTTCCCTCTTTTTTTCCCCGGACTGTTCATCACTTCATCTCGTCTGTCGGGCCCGTCAACTTACCTCTTCTCGTCTCTCATTATTCTATTGGCGGTACTGAAGCTTGAGGCTTCGTCGCTTGATTTTACAATAAGTTTTTTTTATTTTCATCTTTCTTTCAATTTCATCTTCGACGTTTCACTTCTTTGCTGCTGGGCGGCCCTTCTTGAACTTACACTCACTTCTGGGATCTGATTTGTCCCGACAATAATGCGTTTCTCACCACTTGTTGCTGTTGCCCTCTTGGCACTTAGCGAAGGGGGGCTTTGCGATGATCGCCAAGAAAGCCAGCTGAAGATGTTTGGTGTAAGTTGCTACCATGTGCCACTCACACATCCAATACTACCGATACATGATCATCACTCATGTCCATCTTACTCTATCCGACATCCGGCTAATATCTCATTCTTCTAACAGGGTAGCGTTGCCGGCCGTGCCGCTGCTCTTGTAAGACCAAGCGTCGACAAGCCTTCAGTCACGAAGAGGCAAATCAATTTCTCGGGCGGCGGTATCAACATCGGCGGACCAGGAGGTCTCCAGCTCGGCGGCGGTGGCAAAGGAAAGGGCACCGGCCAGGCCGGAGCGGCGGCCAACCAGACAGCCAATGGCGGCGGCAACGGCGGTCTCTCCGTCGGGGGAATCCAGCTCGGCGGCAAGAAGAATGCGGGAAGCACCGGGAACGGCGCTCTCGACGCCTTCCTGAACGCGGCCAATGGAAAGAAGAACGGCACCGCCAACGCCGGAGGTGCGGCTGGAGGTGCAGCCGGCGGCAAAGGAAAGGGCAAGGGAGAAGGTGGACCAGGTGCTAACCCAGGCGAGGCGGCAAAGGCCGAACAGGGCCTCGGTTCGAATCCTGGTGAGGCGGCCAAGCAACAAGAGGCTGCGAAGGAGGCAAAGCGGAAGGGCAAGGGCAACGGCGCTGGGACTGGGGCCGCTCCGCCGGCTGGCGAAGGCCAGGCTGCTCAGCCCGGACCGGCCGGCGAGGCGGCAAAGCCTCCTGGTGAAGCAGCGAAACCTGCTGGTGAGGGCGGCCAGCCCAAGGCAGTTCAAGAGTCGGAGCAGTTTAAGGACAATGCCGGCATCACCGTTGGAGCCGACGGCCAGGTCCAGAATGGTAGGAACACGTCAACCGTCCCGTCGTATCTCGCGACTAACATCAAATTAGTTGGCGGCAATCTTGGTATCACCAAAGGCAGCGATGGTAGCACCTCTGTTGGCGGAAAATCTGGTAAGATCTGACTTCGCCTTTAAACTTGAGGAGCGCCGACTAATCGATCTTAGGTATCAACATCAGCCCCGGGGGTGCTCAAAGACAAGGCAAGGGCAAGGGCAACGGGCAGCAAGCCGCACCTGCCACACCGCCGGCAGAGGGACAGCCGGCTGCTCAGCCCGCCCCTGCCGAGCCCGCCGCTCAACCCGCAGTTCCTGCCCCGGCCCCGGCACCGGAGGCGGCCCCACCTGCGGCTCCGGCTACTCCCCCGGCACCGGAAGCCTGAAATCCCTACACTCGTTCACGAGAAGCTTGTTAAATATAGGTATAATTCAACGAGTGCTCTCGATTGGTTCCAATGAAACCAAAGATTTTGTTTTCTGTGCTTCGTGACGTAAACATATTTTGTCCACCGTATCTCAGCCATTGTGTCACGGGCTAGAGCCCGGCCGAGATCTCCGGCTTTGCCGGAGCAGTTACCGAGATCCGGCTCCGTTGGACCCACTATTCTGCCGTAGC
>JABGMY010003079.1:4996-31331 GCA_014705525.1 Colletotrichum sp. HC292
CTTGGGAAGTAGTTAGGCTGCAGGGCATGGAAGCTTGACTGCGACTGAAGTCAGTCCAGCGGTTCGACTGCGCTGGTTGACTGTGTCCCGACGTGCTCTGATAATGGGAAATCGCATGGGGAATACACAGCAGCGAAGTTGGCGAATGCTCTTGGGACCACTCTGGACAAAGACACCTTGAATATGAGAACATTTTTTGCGGGATTTGAGAGCTTTGGACTTAGGCACAACCCCGTTTAGTCCCCACTTCCAAGTTGTAACATACTATAGCAGCAGCGTTCAGCAACATTTGGTTGTGGCAGGCATTAACTTCTTCTCCCGCGTGGCCTTTTATCCTGTTTTGCAAAGCGTACTTGGAGACAATTCATCAAAATGCCTGCGTCTAATGATACCCCGTGGGATCATTCGCAGCTATGAAGGTAGGCCTGCGTCATCATTGATATGACAATACATATCAAGCCATGCTCTCCTCTAACCACTTCGAAGTTTACAGAATCGCGAGGTTGTTTTTGACTTTTCGGCAATATCGCTCAAGTCCATCCAAACACACAAAAATAACACTTATCCCGACTTGGAAGTATCGATATATACTGATATGCCCGCTGTTCGACCCTCCTCTTCGTTTATTCGACCATATTCATGGATAGGGTCCGGCAATGGCGTTTGCTTGAGATGCACACTCCTAACCTGCGCCCTTCATGGCCCTGTTCTTATTTCGTTTTTGGAAGAAGATGACACTGAATCTTACGCGAGAAAAACATACGAACGGAGACTTCTTGCACCTCATATCTGTTGATGGCTTGCAGCTTCAAGTCTGACATTGTTGCAACCGAGGGTACATCTAACGACGTTGATAAAATCACTCATTGACCGACAAAGACCTTCATCTCACCCCACCGGCATTTTCCATTATAAAGGAGATAGAAGAAATGGCATGACATGAAGTCAAACAAATGAGAACGCCACCAGTGTTTCTTTCTGCTTGATTTCTGACAGTGGGAGAGTACCAGAGTCAATGAATAGCAGTCTAAGTAGCAATCGCAGTCACATGAGCATCCCACCACGCCAGACCCATTACTGTATACTACAGTAATACCCCAAAGGCAGCAGAAAAGCTAGACAACACGAGCTGCTAGGATAACCAAATAATAGTGTTAGATTCCTTTACTACCAAGAAGGGAACTATATGGTCGACATATCTTTTCATCAAAGCAAAAACCAGGCAGTTCTCGCCTATGATGCCAATAATTTGAAACCCGGTACTCTTGAACGATGTCTTATATAAAGCATGAGAAACTCAGCCGCAGTTCAGATTCTGAAGATCAGGACTTCGCGAGATTCAATACAGGCGAACAGCCCGAAACTTCAGGCCAGACCCTTTGCACGAAAGCAAGTATATTAAGCTCCGTGATCCAGGGAAATCAACGTCGGCGTCAAGGAATGATGTCTTCATGGAGACTGATCGCACTGAGGGCACTGTCTTAAGCCGTGATGTCGAATCATGTGCGAAGTATCACCAACGACTTCTTTTCTTCCGATCACTCATGAGAATTAGTTCTTCGCCGTCCATCACGTATTCTACGACGAAGTATCAACCGGAAGCTTATAGCACACCATGTTTTACCACAACCACAAGTGTAAGGGGCACTGTCATATATCCTGCTTTCTGAAGAAGGCCGCACACACCAACTTGGAAGACATTTGCTGGAAACAGAAGAACAGAATAACAGGCGGCGAGCCAGGGGTTAAATATTTCGGAGTAAAGCTGTTAAAAGCCTTGTCTCAGATAACAGAGAAGACGCGCTCCATTTGTGAACGGCACTCTTATCATGAAGAAATTCGCAATAGATTCAAATTGTGGTTGGGCAACGGTACTTAAAGATAGATTTCGACGTGAACATAAGCCTAGCAGACGATGTGATCTGGTTTCTCCAGCTCACAGTTCGCGTGATTAATGATACAATATCGCTCCAAACGATTCAACAGACGCTCATAGCAGCCGAAGAAAGAGTAAAACATGTTCAATGCATCAGTTTGTTGCTCCTCATTCTTCTCCCTTCCACGGTATTTGGTCCGTATAGAATGATGCCGTCAAAGTCGTGACTCTGAACATAGTGTGGTCAGCGACGGGCTGACCACGCTCATCTCAAGATACTTTATTTGTCATTCAATTTGCCTCTGAGACAACAAGCGCATTTTTGCATGAACTAGGTAATTCGATCTTATGCAGAAAATTATGTGCTTTATATAGATACCTTATGGTTATAAAGATGGTAGGCTGTAGTCTTGATAAGGCCAGTAAATTGCTTTGATCGGCAGCAACCTAAAATCGATCGAAGCCAACGTTCAAGTTTCCCTTTGATTGAGGATAGGC
Source organism: Colletotrichum sp. HC292 (assembly GCA_014705525.1). Taxonomy (NCBI): domain Eukaryota; kingdom Fungi; phylum Ascomycota; class Sordariomycetes; order Glomerellales; family Glomerellaceae; genus Colletotrichum; species Colletotrichum sp. HC292. Next base: position 7,371 of record JABGMY010003079.1, read on the forward strand.
CGATTCCTGTTTTTCTTCCAAGTCGTCTCAAGTCACGAACTGGAAGGCTTGATTTAGAGCTCTTTCGCTCACTCTCGTCCGGCATTCCTACTGCCTCAGGTTTATTTGTATTACGATACAACCTGAACGAAAGGGCTAACACAATAGCCGTAGACATAAGCACAATAAGACCCATGGCTGCCGCTTCCCATCACAACCATCACTGAGGAAGAGTCATGGAATTTCATAATATTCGGCTGCTATACAAACACAACCTGCGAGGCCAATGTATTATAAATACAGTCAACAGTCCTCTAGAGTCGGCGCTACTTGGCCAGAATATTCAGTGTAATGTTGGTCTGGAGTCGGCATCATGTTGCTGCCGCCACAATCTGGCTGACATCTATCAAGTTGTTATGAACTATAAAACACCGCAGTCTTCTCCAGCCGTAAAAGGTTCATAACCGTAATGATCTTCTCCGGGTCTATCTCTGGGTCCGACAGTATCCTGTGAGCATGGGTTGTTTCCGGTGCCAATTGACACGGGCTTGCCCATAAACATTCTCCCTGTCGCTCGGGTGGCATACTCGGCGTCTTGTTATACACTTTAGTACATGCGCATGGCCAGCAGAGATGATGGCGACCAGGGACAGGCAACCGAGCGCCCGTCGCAAGTGCAAACAGTAAGATTTTACTCTCATACCTGGCTCTAAAGGATTGGTGCCTCGGCGGGCTATTGAGCGAGAACATGAAATTGGCGAAATTGCCTGAGAGAGCCGGTAAGTATTGAACTCCATTAGTATATATACACCCAGTGAGCCTACACGAGGAACCTATCCGGCAGTCCACAAGCCGTGAACAAGCTCTCGGTGTGAGATAATCGTAGTATATAAGGAGCTATGTGCCAGATTCAGAGACACCGGGCAAATCAATGAAGTCGGACTTCGGTATCGAGAACTTGCAACCGCATCGCCCACTTCCTGAGGTCATCTTTGAATTGCACTTGAAGCATGTCGCGAGAGTAACATTACTGAATCAGTTATCTATTGACAAGTAATGGGAACAATAACCAGTAAGTGACGACGCTTCAAGATGATGAGGATGCTGCTCGCCCAAGCGGTATACTGAACACGCCCACAACCTACCCGAGGCGCTGGCAGACAACCTTGGGCTATTTCATTCGCTCCAGGACAACAAGCATATGACGATGTTGGCCCATTGTAGAATGTACTTACGCAAGAAAACTTCTGCTCATATACTATGTATGTCCGGACTTTGCTGCCGCACTGGAAGCTTATTCCACATCCCCAGAAACTGCAGCAAGGTACTCTTGCGCTTTCACGACTATGCCTAGGCCCAGGAAAGCGGATGATTGTTACGGAGTTCCGTGGCAATCAGCAAGTGGTGGAGTTCAGTATCCCACGAGAGCTTAGAACGAGAACTTGGCAAGAGCCTCGTATCATGACCCGGCTCGGTCCAGCTCAGGGGTAGAACGGCCGTGCAAGACATCACTCGAAAGCCGAACACAAGTAGTTCGAATGCCATCGTAACGCAATAGGTTCTGCGCTCGTATTTGACGACGACGACACAGACTTCGTCCACCGCACAGTAGCTAGAACTTACGCAACACTTTCATAAAACACATGTACAATCTCACATTCTCATCCACAGTGCAATTCTAACCTTTTAAATAACAGGTAGCCTCTAACTAGCTGACAAACTACCGACGTCCTGGTCTAACGCAGTACCACCACATGGGCCAAGACGAGGCACGATATTGCCCGCATGCTCAGCACCAACAGACCGAGACATCGCAACACGAAAAAGAGCCGCACTCGCGGTCCACCAGCACGCAGCATCACGAGACACCTTCGATATACGACCAACACCAACGACTGGCACAACTTCCACCCAGAGGGTATGACAGAACCACCGAGACCGTCACACGAAAGAAAAAGACACCACCCATCCCAGAGACCATTACGGAGCGAAAAAGTGATGTGAGACGCCGCCATGTGACTCCGGTGTGAGAATCGCCGCCCCCCACGGTGTCCGTCCGCCGTGACACAGCGCCGCCGCCGCCGAATCTCATCTCATCTCAGCACGTCGAGAAAAGACGCCTCTTTCTCTCTCCACCAGGCATCAAAATGTCTCACCCTCATGGCGTGTAGCAACGGCGTGAACACATCAGAAAAACCCACTTGCAACTCAAGACTTTCGCTAGAGCAGGCAAGTACCGAAGCCCTGGAGCGATCAAGTAATGAAAACCAAGATGGCCGGTGCTCTGTACCACGTCGACCCAAGCTTTTTTTGCCTCTCGGCCTGCGTCTTCGAGGCAACGAGGGTTGAAAAGCCTCACGGATGGACCCCCGAGCAGAACTTTTGCAGAGCAGGGAGGCTATTTAGATAAACAAGAGGGCCTGCTAGTTTGTATAACGCCATAGAAAAAGGGAATGGCGAAGACGCAATTTTTTCTCGTATTTTCCCTCGCGATATCTTGCAAAGGAAAAAAAGTCTGAGGAGAACCCACAGATGGTCATAGCCGCCGACTTGGCTTCCATAGAGATGGGGGTCACCAGCAGACGGCGGGCCTTCGCGCGCAGAAGGGGCTTGGCCCGCAAACCGTGCTTTTTTGTTCTTCCTTCTTCATTTCTCTTCAAGCATGTAGTCTCCATGAGAACTGACGGGGCCAGCCAAGACCTGCTTGCCTTGCACGGCAGCGACCGCAGATGCCGCTCGCTTCATTTACGACCGTGCCCACCCCGTTCATGAGCATGAAGAAGAGGAAATGCGATCCTGCGTCGCAGTGTGACGCACCGCCCCACGGCGAGCGCCGGGAAAAGTGGCTTTGCAGGTCTAGACATCGAGATGTTGGCCAAGTAGTGAGTCTTCCACTCAGAAGAGGAGGATAATGGGAAGAAGGTGTGGCGATGGCCTCTTGCAATCGTTCAAAGTCGTCCGATGTCGCAGATCAACTATACCGTAGACCTCATACGATGGGCCTCGACCGCGTCACAAGTCGAGAATCTCGCCCTGTTCAGCACTGCTGGAGTAGTAGATCTCGACGGTCAACGGCCATAGAGGGAAGGATCAGGACCCTTCGATATCGTTCATTGGGTCGCTGGTCCACACGCGCCGAGTAGGGTTGCATACATCCTCCTGACAGCGTCGACTTCGGTTCTGCAAGGCAGCCAAGCAAGATGGTGAATGAATGATGCGCAATGGGCGAAGAGCAAAACCCATTGCTTGCTTGCTTCACCGGAAGGAACGCGAGAGCCCATTCACGTCAGGAGGTCCTGTGGCTCTTGACGAACCGCTCAACAAAGTGTTCCATTCGTGTGCGAGCAGGTACATGATGTGTGTCCCCTGCTTCTGCTTGGCCCCCCTGTGCCGATGCGGGCCTGCGGCAGCCGGCTGGGAACTTTTGTGGAAGCCAAGCGGGGGTCAGGCCTCACTCAAGAACACCCCCCCGCAAGCCCAGTCCAACGCCGAATCGGGCAAAGAGCTCGAGCAGTGGATGCTGGACCTGGCATCCTGTGCCTGACGTACCCGAGCTTTTGTTGCTAGGCGTGGGACGAAAACAGCGGCGTCAACCAGGCTCTGTCTCTGGCGTCAAAGGTTCCTGGTGAGAGGAAACACTCGTTCTCGGGGATATTTCCCTCATAGATGAACAATCCCAGCCACGATCTTCATTTCAGGACGGTTGAAACGCCACGGCGAGGGGCGGTACTCGCAGAGCGTCAAGGGGGCATCGGATTGGAAATCAGCGACCAGTTGAACCCCTAATCTGAACGAAGCCGAGGCGGCAACTCGCCAAGAGAGGGATTCGAGATAGCGTGCCGGCTAGCCTCACGTCCAAGATGAGAGGCTGCTTGGGAAAGGGCCGTATGCAACGGATGTTGGAAAGCGAATGCGGGGAAACGGTTATGGAACCGCATGAGGACTTGTCCGGCCCCTTCATCATCGAGGCCGAGTCCCATGTGGAATCACAGTTATGTGAAAGTGCCGCCAATCGTCTGTGAGCGCCTGCGGAGAAAGAAGCTCGTGACATTGGCATTAGCAAATTAGAGGTTCATCTTTAGTCATGGCGTCTTGTCAAATTCCTTTCTGTCGGTATCGTAGGTAAGGTTAAAGCTGGGGATGAAGCTGTGGCCACGGGACGCACCCGAGTTTGCGGAGAAAGGCGAGAGTCGATTAAAGGCACGCGACAACTGAACAGTAACCGTTGGCTAGGTCAAAGTGGCGTCTCGCTAGTTGAGCCTGTCATGGAGAAGATGCACGAAAACTGGATAACCTTCCTGTGAATGAAGGGCGAAGAGACGCACTTAGCGAACCAGAACGAACCTAATTGTCATAGCTGGCAGTTCTGGTGGTCGTTGCTTTAACACCAGGCCACAGTCTTCAGAGCAGCAATAGATATTGTCCGGCTCGGTGTGGACTTTCTGGTGCCGCAGGAAGTCGGATAGATGGGTGTATCCGAGCGAATGGTCAGACGGAACAGGTCCGAGTAGCGCCACCAGTGCGATCGGGAATGAAGGCGGGCTACCGGTCTAGAACTGGAGTCGATCAGAGCTAATACTCCAGGCCACCGCACTCAAAGGTGTGGAGGACCCTTTATGAAGTCTACTCCACCTTGCAGTCTCAACGTGACCCCATTGGACACGATCAGAAGCGCCTGTCATTCGTTAGGTCCAGAGCACGCTTGTCTGTGTTGAGATCGTGATTGCAACGTTGCAACGCCAATGAGATAGCGGCAAATCTGATTTGAACCAAGTCCTGAGGCGAGACGATTCGTTACGATGTGATAAATAAAGCCAACCGAGCGACGATCACAGCTTCTGGACAGGTTGATGGGAGAAGAGCTTGTGAGCGACGAAAGCCGTGATTCTCTTTGCGATCTCCATTACCCATCCCCGGGGGATGAAGTCCCCTGATGTCAAGGATGCAAACAGGCGACGGGGCCGTGCCCGCACCTAACGTCGAAGCGAGCTTGCCAGCAAACCACCAGTGTCAGGGCGGCAGCAAATTTCCGAGCAGGGACGACGGCAGGTATTCTGACTTCGGGCAGAACCAGTCGGTGAAAAAGGTTGTAAACACTGACGTCCAAGTGCCTAGCGAGCTCGTGGGCAGGGATTGATATTAGGCCAGGAATCCCGGCCACAGCGTGCTGTCAACAGGCCTCCCAGCGGCGCGCGGGATGATGGGATGGCACAGGTCATCATCAGCAGTTTGTTGAAGGTGTTGTTGATGTGTTCGATGACGGTCGTGGCGCTTTGCGGCCACCTGAACAAGGGGGGGTCCAATGTGCACCATGACCTGGCGTGAGGTAGCCTGAGAGAGGAACCATGGTTTCGCACTCTAGTTCTGCATGTCGCTGTCCTGTGTGGATTGCTGCCATCCTTGTGGTGGTGAACGCTGTGTGAAGGGCTAGGCTAAGCGGGGAGAATTGGGGGTCACCTCCGTTCACCTAACCAGGCACTTAGCGCTGGATCGAGGGGCAGGTTCCGGGGACATGAAGTGGCGGTGGGCTCACACAAGACAGATCATGTTCGGTTCGGTTCTGTTCCATGATGTAGGTCCTTGAGTGATTGGCAGGAATACAGCGGGCGTCGTCAGTCATCCGTCAGGCTACGTAGTCTCCCCAGAGACATATTCAGAGACACTTGGTGAAGGCTCTCGGAGCATCGTGTGAGAGGCCGCAACGGAAGATGGTGTTGACAATCATAACTATCCCCCGCCTCCAATCAGACCATCGAAGTGCGATAGGGTTCAAACGGCACCAGGGGTGCTATGTCTTGTGGTGGGAAGGGGGGTGTTGGGTGAGTCTGTTTGTGGTCTGCGGATAGCCGCCTCTGAGGTCTAGGGCGGACAAACAGATAGGCTAGCCATTGAAGGTCGTGGAAAGATTGCTGGGTCGGAGCAGATGGGAGCAGATGACAACATTGAATCAATCTCATTTGACACCCTTTGACTGGTTGGCTGTTCTGGCTGGAGCAGTTCGCGCGTTAGGTGACGGTTGACGGATGGCGGGAGGCGGGCACTTGGCCACGGCAAAATCGACTTTAACTCGTCAACGGGAATGGGCCGGTGAACGCGCTAACGGTTGAGGACTTTTTGCATCGAGTGAGGCTTAGACCCCCCTTGCGTGAAATGGCGTTTTGAGGACTTCCATGCATGCTTCGTCGGCCGTTCTAGCGCCCCGAACTGCTCTCATCGCGCTAGGCAAGAATTGTATTGCCCAACAACCTGCGATAAGTATGCTGCTAGCGGCTTGTGATTTGGTCTCTTGACGACGTCGCTATCTTGGGGGTTCACCGCAGCAGCGCACAATGGACCGGGGCTCATCAAGACACGAACCCAATTATGACGATATTTGGTTCAGAGCTGCCATTTTGGTCGATTCTTGTCGCTCTCGGGATGCTGATATGTCTTCTGTGCAGATCCGGCAGCTGCGCATGTCCCGCATTGCAGCTGGAGTCGGGTCTTCCGGTGATTTGTCCTTCCCAAAATCGCCCAGCCTTGCGGTAGTTGAACCAGCCGGCATTGTCAGATCGTAAGGGGCTAGTTCTCCGTTCTCAGCTTTCAGGAGAAGATTGGTTTCTGCTGTATTTAGAAGGATTGGGCTGTCGAGACAATATGTTTCGTGGCAACATGAGCACGCCGAGGCTCGCAGTCTAGGGTCGAGCAGCATCGTCATGAGTCGCGTGCTCAATCGTGAGCTTTGGCAGGGTCGCGGTTGTGGATATTGTCCGAGACCCTTGGCCGTCGAAACCGTGAATCGACTCAAAGAGGCAATTGAGGCTTTCCTGACAAGGGCTGTGTTTGTGAAGAAGCATCGCGGACGCCGATTTTGCTGTTCTTCCCGGCCCCGGAGAGAAAGGTTTTCAAGCCCCTGGGTAGGCGAAGCCCTATCATTGCAGGGCGGTCTCCGGAGATTCTGGGGACCTGGCAGTTTCGTGCAGAAAGCCCAGATCGCTGATCAAGTCGGCGGCAAGGGGTCGTGGAACCTGAAATGCAGTCGGTCGGGTCCGACGTGGAGTGCCTCGGAGGAGAGATTTGAGTGTATCAAAATAGCAGAAATGGAGAAGGGGGCACCCGATGCCACCAAAAGGGGAAAGCATGTGATGACAGGAGACGGCCGACAATGGGAGGAGAGTTGGGGCAACCTCCGGCGAGCCCCACGATGACGATCCCGTCGCTCTGCCGTGCCTCGTCACAGCCAGGCTGATGTAAACCAACAGCACTTTATCTCTGAAGGCCAGGTTGCTGGTTTGATGAAGTAGGATTTTGACAGACGACGGACTGGCACATTGCATTGGCGAGGCGAGCTAACGCGACAGGGCCATTGCAGGCTCAAAGTGCCAGCACGAACTGTTGACTTTTGTTGGTTGAGCGCAACGTCAACCGGCATCGTCTTGCTAGTGCCTTGGTCTCCTGTGAGAGGTCCGGTATGTGTACCTACTAGTTCGTTTCGCATCGGTACTTTTTGATGGCGTCGAGTTAGCCAAGTGTGGATGAGGACTGCTGGGCTGCGGAGGAGCTCGCAGGGCTCGGCGGGCTCGAGACATTGTGTCAGATGACGGGTGTTGTGTGTTGAGGCAGCAGAGCAATACCAGGACGGACTAATGGTCTGGTTGGGGCCACATAACCGTGATAATATGGTGCGGCTGGATGTTGCTGCCCGTGCCGCCACCGCCGCCTTTCCTGATGTGCCTCAATCAATAGAATGTCATCAGCGGTGCAGATGGAAATTTCGAAAATGGCGAACCGGAACAGGGGATATTGGGGATTAAGGTCAGAGTTAACCAGGGTTGTTGTGTCGCCCTTTGCAGCGTACGGTCAGTGCAGTGCGTGTGCGACTGCTCCGACGACAAGTCCCGGCGTCTGGTAGGTTGTTCAAGGACTGCACAGTCACCCATTGGTAATTAAGTGACGGCTGGTCCTTGTCGTCCGAGAGGGCCGGGGTTGATGTCGAATGGAAAAAGAGATGGAAATTATGTCGTCTGGTAAATAGATTGCTCCGGCGCGGTGGTTGGGTGGTACTATCGAGATGCCGAGAAACCAACGACGAGGTCAGAGCACCCCGTGGCTCTGTTGCTGCTCCGATTCTCGACGTGCCTAGGTTCATGGAGCAACATGTCTCAGCTCAGGAACAATCCGACGACGGATGCTGATGTCGATTCTTCCAGTGCATGGGCGTCACGGATCCGATGGCAATGGCAAAGCGGCCTGATGTTGAGCTTGGCAACAGGCGCGTGAGGTCGTAGAGGAACCAATGAGGGGAATGGGCAGGTACCCAGGTGTCTAGGTAAGTGGCAGGCGCGATAAGATAAGACATATCGCGTTCCTTCTTCCTCTCGGACCACCTGAGCCAGCAAGATGGCGTGGGCTTGGCTTCTAAGTCTGTTCGGGTTAGGGACGGGAGTAGGAAAGAGACATCCGGGAGCGGGAGGCACGGAAATCACAACGAGGAGGTGCAGGTCAGACATTCCAGAAGGTCTTCCTTCCTTCCTCCTTCCTTCCCTTTCCTGATGTGACCGAAGGAAGCCGCTGCCTAGATAACTAGGTAGGTAGATAGAGTGAAGGCAGGTACGGGCCATGTAAGCCACCTTCTTGGAGGTTGGGCTTGGCTGGGGCAGAGAGAGAAGGAGGGTACGATGGAAGGAGGGATGGAAGGCACGAGGTGTGGGGGATGCCTCCCTCCTTTGCCCTCCCATCTTTCTTCTGCAGTGCAAGTGCAGTTTGTCTAGGTTGTCTACCTACCTTACCTTGGGTAGGTTGGCCTGTTGCTGCAACCAAGGTATCTCGCTGCAAGTCACTCCTGTCCAACGAGATGAGAGGCGTGTCCTGGCTGATTGGCCTTAGAAAGGCTCTGGGCGACGGCAGAAGGCGCGTCGAAGTCTGCACCGAAGGTCAACCAGAGAGCGCCGCCCGTTCTGTGCCACTTTGTAGAGGTTGCAACACCCTGCCAAATGGCCTGCACCGCGCTGCAATGGCACCTAACGCTCTGCTCGCTGCTGCTAGGCGCAGTGGAACGCCTCGGCGCACACTACACGAACCTTAGTAACCTGACTTACAAGTAGGAGCAGGCAGGCAGGCCTCAAGCAAGCAAGCCAAGACTCCAAAGGCCGCTGTAGCCTGGCTCTTCGTGTTCTTCTGTAGTATTCCAGCGCTTCCATCAGGTTTGGAGGGTCGCATGCTCGGTGGAGGATCCTTGGCCGAGGTGAACAGATAAAGCATCTCGTAAGGTACGGCCATCCGTACCTTACCTTATCACGCCTGCTGATTTGGCCTTTCCTCTACGGGCGACGAGGAGAAAAGGCACTGGCCGATGTGTGGAAGGTGTAAACTACTTTTACCTATCCGTACCCAGCTAAGGTAGAGACACACACGATCCGATGTGATGTGACGATGGGTGTTGATGGTGCTTGGAGCGGGATGGCAGGCTGCCCACGCTAGGAATGGGGAATAGCGAATGAAACCTGACGTGACAGTTGAGAACAGGGCATCTTTGGCACTTTTGACTGCGCTTTAGCCCCTGCTTCACCTTAGGTTGGCTCTCTGAAGCATCCAGGGAAGCTTGCCTTGCCTTGCCTTGCTCCTCCTGCTCGGAGCCCCTCGAGTACCGGCGCAGCCCCTCCTCCTCCTCCTCCGAGACCAGTCTCACTGACGGGCGGGAGGTGGCTGCCAGGTGTCGGCGTCAGTTCCAGTGCCTGTGCCAGTGCCGTTGCACACCTCAGGTGGCAGTTGCACCTGCACCTGCGCCTGCACTTGCAATCGCCAGCGCAGCCGGGACTCGTCTGCAATCTCTCCACACTTGCACTTTTGCACCCGTCCAGCCAGCCAGTTTCTTTTCCTCTCCGACATCCATCCAGCATCCGGCGCAGGCCAAGACTTTCTCCCCACTACACTGCTGCTGCACCTTGAATCATATTCCACACGCGACCGAGCCGACAGACAACAAGACAAGCCTTTGCCGCTGGGCAGGGCATCCTGTCTCTCCCAAGACGACGGCGTCTCCCATGATCACCGGCAACTGCGTCCTAGGCAACTTGGGCGGATGGGACCTCGACCTTGGGCCGTTTCTCATGTCAACAGGAAAATGCGGCAAATGATATCCAGCATTGCCTGTCTCCGTGCCCCCTCGAGCAAAGCGAAACCGCGACCAAATGTCTCTTTACATCAGCCTCCGTCAAACCGGCTGCCAATTTCACCGCTAGACCGCTTCAGCGCTGGCAGCGCAGCTGGCTCCAGAGCCCAAGGCCCTTTTGCTCGGAGCAGGTGAAGGAAAGACAGGGTCCCCAGCCAAAAAAGATAACGGGCCTCTCCAGCACTCGACTGCTGATATCGAGAATGGATACACAGTCTCTCTGCGCTGAATGTCCATCCCACGGATATTAAACGCACGCGAACTGTATTGCCCTCTCCACTGCGAGCTCCATCTTTTAGCCAGTTGCCACGACAGAACAAGGACCAAATTTGCCCAATATGGCCCATTGACACCCTCTGACTTGTGTCTGCCGCGGTTCCTGACTGTGGCACTGAGCATTGGCACCATATGGGCACCAGCGCTGTGCCAGTTAACTTGGAAGACGAACAGGAACAGGAAAGAGGCCGGGAATGACAAGGACAAGAATTGCTCCGCCGCGGGGCGCGGGGGTTCAACCGTTGTCGTTGCACAGCAGCACCACAAGGCACAGGGCCGCAGACCACCGACTCTTCTCCTCCATCTGCCCTGCGCTCAGCGGGTGGGCTGAAGGGCGGCCGATGAACCACCCCGTCATCATCCCTGCCAGCTCGGTTCGAGGCAAAGGGTGCCGAGGGAAACAGGGAGATGGCGATACAACACAGACGCCGTCAGATACCTGTGTCGTGACGCGGGATCCCCCGCAGTCGCCCGGTACCTCAGACAGTAGCGGAAAAGTACTCGGCGGTATTCGTCCGCCTCGGACTCAGCACGCCTTGTGTGAGAGCGTCCGCTCACTTCAGTTCAGTCTGTGGCTCACAACTCTCTGCCAGCACCAGAACCAGCAATATCTCCAGCTGTCACATGCATTTCGCTCCTTTTCTCGCCTTACCGCAGCTGCGTCTCGTTGTTCGTGGGCCTTTCTCTTTGCCCACCGGCGCCGCAATCTTTCGAGAGTCATCTCAGACAAGCTCTCAACCCCACGCGACAAGTCGCCTTTTGACTGGTTCATCCTGTCATGTTAGACATCAAACCTAGACGGGATTGCCCAGTTACCGAGATGTGGCTTCCGCTGGCAGTCCTGGTTGAGATGTGCCATTGGCCAGGTTGGGCTGGCTTGGATCAACGGCGAAGGCTTGTGCCAGCCGCCAGTTCGTCCAAACATTGTGTCCAATCAACATCTCCCGCCGCTAGTTTGTAACTAACGCTGGTCAAAGAAGACTTCACCTCGCTTTACCTCATCCACCCATCCAAGCTCAAGTACCGTTCCAGCCTCACCCCCGTCGACGACAATTGTCCGCGTCTTTTTTAGCTCGCGGCGCCTGGTTCCTTGCCCGCAGCAAGCCCAAAGTTAATTGCACAGGCTTGGGGTTCTTCACAGGCGCCTCTTGAGATTCTCGATGCAGAAGAAGCACGCAAGCTGGCTGCTCAGCTGCCAATCAATCATTGCCCTGGCCGCCTCCTCCGCCGCCGCCGTTGTCATTGTCCCTACATGCCCAACCCTGTCCTGCCATGCCCTGTAGCGCGGCAGATGCAGCAGCATTGCATCGCATCGCATCGCTAGCAGGGGTGGGCAAGGAGCAGGAGGGTGGGTTTTTGGTGGGTTTGCAAAAGGACCTGAGCTAGGTTGAGGCTAGACGCTAAAGGAGCAGCAACCAGCATGGCCTGGAGCTCAGTCTGTTCAGAAACCCTCTCGGAGACTGACAACGGATGTGCAACGCTGTGTTTTCCTACAGCCCACAGAAACCAGCCTGGGTATCGGGTCCATTTCTTGAGAGGTTTCTGGCTATTCCTCTTCGTCGACCGACACCGGCCATGAGCACGGTTTATTAGCTGAGACTCGAATGCCATCAACGCTGATTACTCGGAACCGTCACATTTTGAACATCCGCAACGATCCGCGATCAGTGGTCCCACCGGATCTACCGCCAGCCTTTCGTCTGTTCGCTTGGTATTCTGTCAGATATCCGGGCTGGCAAAGCGGGTTGGGAGCATTCTCAGGTACCGTGAATACGAGTTCGTCGTGACAGGGATCGCAAGCGCCGCCAAATGGACGTCTTATCCTCGTCTCTACTGGCGGGTGCATTGATCATTCTCCGTCTCGTCTCCTCTTCCCCCCCGCAATCCTCTATCACGTCTTATCTCGCCGGCTTCCCGTGCTACGGATCCCGTTGCGGCGACCGGGTTGAATCTCCGTTCATCGCATGTCATCAGTCATGATTTTTTTTATATATCCCAGCGGCGGAGACCGGATATTGTATGACCGCACTGAGTCGGACGTGCATCGAGCCGAGAACTGGGCGCCTCATAGTCTATTGCCTGGTCGTCTTGAGAGGCAGTCTCGTCTTTGCTAATACTCTTAGATCCGGCGTTGCCTTCTAGCCAACTTCTCCGCATTTGCCCTCCTCTTCTCCAACGTCGTCGAGCAGCAGCGCACCTAACAACTGAATCTTGGAGTAAGGGAAATGGAAGAGGCATGCAACCCCCTCCAAATACTCGATGACCAGGGCCCCTGTCGCATCGACTGGCCACATCTTGACCAGAACAACCTAAAATCGCGGGCAAGCCAGGCAAAGCAAGGTACCTGGAACCCTGGACTTTGTACCTGCAATGAGATGGGGACTCCGTCTTGTCAGGGAATCCCTGTCCCTCAGGCATCTGGCAACGGACCCGCTGATCTGCTCGTCTTCACCCTCCCACTCTCTCTTCTCACTCGCCCTCTCAACTCTCTGTTCATCTTTAGCCTTGCCTACCACTCTCAGTTGCGTCTCTCGAGCTCTCTATTCCCCCGTCCACTAAGATCGAGAGAACGGCCAGGAACCTAGAGGCGAGGCACACACACCCCGAGAAGCTACACTTCTCACACACCCACCCAACCCGGCTCGCCTTCACGTAGGTTTCTCTCCTTCGGTCGACGTCGCCGCCCCCGGTCTCCCCCTCTGCCTTCCCCCCACCCCCGTCACTGCTCTCAAGTTGCCTCCTGGCCCCCCGTCTACGCACATGATGTACTTTCATACTGCTTGTACAATTCCTACATCCCTCCCCCGGACGAGTTGCTTGGTGAGTTTTATGATCCATGTTCGCCGCCTGTATATCTCTAGCCAATCTCTCATCCATGTAATCGGTGGCTACCAGCAAGCACGCTCAACACAGCTCGATACATTTATACACTCCTCTTCCCCAAGCCATACCTTTCTCGAGGTATCGCCGTGTCTCTCGACTTCATCAGTCCACCTACGTTTACTTTCTACTCGTGCCTGAAGTAGAACTCATCTTTCCGTATTAAATCCTATTCACCCAAACCACACGGAGTCTTGGACGTTTGGATCTGCCCGCTTCCACTTCCACCTTGACCGGCACTCGACCTCGCATATGCGCCATCAACATCTTTGACAGTTCACTCGTTACAAAACCTGATAAGATGACCGCTCCCATAACTCAGCAATCAACGGCACAAGCCAAGGAAGCTGCTGCTGCCGTCGCCTCCGTTCGCAAGAGGAGAAGACGCGCTCCCGCTGGAGGTGCCGCTGACGACTGCTTCACATGCTCCAAGAGGAACGTGAAGTGTGATCGCAGACGGCCCTACTGCTCACAATGTCTGGAGATCGGCAACGAGTGCTCCGGCTACAAGACTCAACTGACATGGGGCGTTGGTGTCGCCAGCAGAGGCAAGCTCCGCGGCTTGTCTCTTCCCATCGCGAAAGCGCCACCCGTGGCCGGAGTCGCAAAGAAGTCCCCAGTCCGCGCCCGTGCTAACTCAACCGCCACCTCCGCTGGCTGGGCCGATGTCGACAACATGTCTCGAAGGAATTCACGCGACAACGGCGGCTTCTCACCAGAGCACATCGTTACAACCCCAACCACCCCCTACCCTCACAGTTACGACTTCCTCTCCATGTCGCATCCCGAGCAATCTTCATCTATTGCAGCAAGCCATTGGGGCAACCTTTCATATTCCAGCAGTATACCAACTGATGGACCCAACTACCGCAAGCTGGGAGCTCATCTGGGCCCGATTCCCATCTCGAGTGCTTTGTCTTCTTCATTGGAGTCCGTGAGCGACGCCGACTACATGTCGCCCATCAGCCACTCATATCCGAGAGACGACATTCCCTTTCTTCACAGCCCGACTGTCATGTACGACGGTTACAGCACACATGGCTCGCCAGTTCCGCAGAGCCCCATTTCCGCCATTCTCATTGATCAGCGAGCCCCCACGTCTTGCCCTAGCCTTGTGTACGCACCGTCCGAACCGAGTTCGAGCCTCACGTCGCACATGGACAACTTCGAGAGCCAGTTGAGTCAGAAACTGATGCGGGAGTGTGACACTCTAAGTGAGACGGCCTGTCCGGCTCTGCTATAGGATCAAGCTCGCTGACGTGACGGCTTTAGGCGTTCCCGAGATGGATGCGTACGGCACAAGCTGCAACTCGAACAGCAACGTATGGACCTCGCCTCCTCCCGAAGAGATGTCGCCGCGGCATTCAGACCACCAGGCGTCGGCTCAATGGCCCACCATGTTTGAGCCCCAAGCCGTCCACGTCAACTCGGATCTCATCTCCAAGATGCCATTCTTCATGGACTACTACAAGAACATCATGTGCCCGTCAATGGTGTTCATTGACGGCCCCAGCAACCCTTACCGCGAGCACATCCTGCAGCTCGCCTCGAACAGCCAAAGCTTACAACACGCCATCTGCGCCCTGTCTGCATGCAACTTGCGCATGAAGCGCAGGCTCAGCCTCGGCCAGGATACTCGGGAGCTTTCCGAGAAGCTCATGGCAGAGAAATCCGCTGCTGATTCGATGGCGGATGCTCAACCTGATGACCAGTCTCTGTCAGAAGAGTACCAGCACCGGAACCTGGCCGTTCATTTGCTTAACCAGCAGCTGAACGACCCGGCCAAGTCGAGTCATGACTCGGTTTTGGCAACTATCCTATTGCTCTGCCACTACCGCATGGTGGAGTCTGGCATTGCCAAGTTCCATACCCAGTTTGCCGGCGTCAAGAAGATTCTCTCCATGAGGCGCTCGCAGAACCTGGCTCCCTCCCGTGACTCCGCATGGATGGAGGCCATCTTCACCTACTTTGACGCCATCTCGGCGAGCATCAACGACCGCGAGGCTCAGCTCAACACTACTTTCTACGGTGTCATGCCTGACGCCCAGCTTCTTCCCCCGGGCGCTGAGAACATGGTCGGCTGCGACCGCGAGCTCTTCAAGACCATTAGCAGGCTCGGCAGGCTGAACCTGCTTTCCCAGCACCGCGCGGTGCAGAGCTCCCTCTCTCGCAACGTGCCATCGCGGTCTCAGTCGCCGCTTGGCTCGCCTCTGGGCCATGCCTACAAGGGCAGCCTCAACAGTCTCCAGCACCATCAACTGGGAGATATGTACAACATGCCTAGCCACCGTTTCGACGGCAATGGCTTCGGCTCAACCCTGGATGACGATGAGTTCATCTGCTCCCCCGTCACTTACGACGACCACCGCAACAACTTCTGGCGGGAATGGAAGGAGGCCCGCCTTGCACTCCAAAGCTGGGAGTTTGACTCGGCTCGTGTTCACGCTTCTCTCCCTGGCCCCGCAACATCTGCTCAGGTTCGCGACCTCGGCCATCTCTCCGAGGCGTTCCGCTACGCTGCCTTGCTCTACACGGAGCGTCTGGCCTCGCCCAACGTCCCCTCTACGCACAGCAACTTCCAGAACCTCGTCTCCCAGGTGGTCTACTACGCGACGAGCCTCGAGGCCGGCAGCCAGGCCGAGAAGTTCCTCCTCTGGCCCCTGTTCGTCGCGGGCAGCGAGTGCGTCAACGAGCTGCAGCAGAACATTGTCCGGAGCAAGTGCCGCGACATCATGGCCCGCTCGGGCTACATGAACAACCTCGCGGCGCTGGACGTGCTCGAGAAGCTCTGGGCCGGCGAGTGGGAGAAGAACGAGCCGCGCAGCCCCGCGGCGGTCAAGCTCGAAGCGATGCGCCGAGGTCCGTTCAACTGGACCAGGTGCATCGGGGGACCCGGCGTGGAAGTGGAGTGGATCATGTTTTGAGCGTGGCCTGTGCGAGTAGGAACAAGGGGACGCCATGCAATAAGGGGAAAAAAAGGAAAACAGGGGAAGGGTATTTTTTTTGGTTTTACTGGGACTCCTGGGTAGTTACGCGAGTCAAGCGCGCGATGTTTGGTTTTACACACTTGGTTTACTCGGCGACAAGCTGGGCTGGTCACGACATGATGAGAAAGGGGGCTTGGGTGGAAATCTACCTGTAACTGTACAATAGTAACTACTAAACATTATGCATATTTACGATCAGGCGTAATTTTGGGATGGAGGAGGAGGATAGCCTCAGCGCAAAAAATACAAAGCACGATGAAAGGCCGCACACACTCCACCCAACCCTGGACCAACACGCGATCTTGATTACACAGTATGCGCTGGTGTAAGCTTATATTATACTTTCTGCGTTCATTAACGATGCGAAAAAGAAGCCTCGGCCCGGGCTTGTTGGTCAGGGAAACAAGGCTCAGAAGAGAGTTCAGGCTAGAACGACTAGAAATTAATAAGTTAAGCTCTTATCGTCTCGTCTGGACAATTGATTCCCGTCTGGACAATGTCCGATCAACGTGGACATAGAAAGTCAAAAGTTGTGATGGCGTGCTCGTCTTCTGCCGAGTTGTGGTGAACGGTACCTGCGTTGCGGCGGCGGTTGCTTCGTCTACCGAACAGCGGGCAGCGGCCCAAAGGGCAGAGCGGATCAGGATCAGCCTCTCTGTCTCTCGCTCTCAGCGAGTGCAAGCGGAGTGCAGTCAGTCCAGTCGCAACTTGCCGGAACTCTAGAGCCTTTCCCTCTTGTACAGCGTCCCATCGCGTTTGGGCTAGGCTAAGTAAGCTGCGAGGCTCGCTTTTCCTGGGGGTGTGTGAGTGGAGGTCAATGGAGGATAGGCAAAGGGTCGGTAGGAGGAGGAGAAGGAGGGTGTGGTGAGAGTGAGGTGAGGGGTGAAGCAGCAGAGAGCATGAGGGGGAGGGAAATGTGAGTTGCGTGAAAGTGCACCGCCCAGCAACCACCACCAGCACAAGTCAGCAGCCAGCCATTCACTCAGTCAGAGGAGAGACGGTGGAAAGAGGGTTCGGTGGCTGATTTGCCTCCCGCTCTTCGCAGTGCGCCGCCGCCGCCACCCCCGGCTCGACTCCACTCGCGGTCCTGTCCAGTCGCAATCGCTCCAAGCGCCGTTTGTGGGAGCGGGAGGCGCATGTGGGCGCGATCCATCGCCCATGTGTCTGCGGACAGGGGTCTGTCTACATAGTACTTAGGACGGTGGTGAGCTATTCGTAGCTGTCTTTGTATCTCGTTGATTACATACGCTCTGTACGTACGGCGCCGCCGGGAGGAGACATGTCTTGTTTCTTGGCGAGGAAAGGGGGAGAGAGAGCGCCAAAGGATGGATGGATATTGATGGAGTTCAGTGTGTGTGTTTGATGTGACGTGATGTAGAGTGCGAGGTAGGAAACTTGGTTTTCCCATCCGGAGGGCACGCGCTTTCGGATATGCGATGTGGATATACGGTCTACTATACGCTGGATATATCGCGGGCGAGACAATGGGATATGAATAGAGTGGTGGTTTCCCGTATTGCTCGTGCAAAAAGGGACGGGCTGGATGGACCCTGTTATTTCTCTCTCTCGCTCGGTTCCTTGCCTTATGTGATCCTTGCACCGGGCTCGGTTGCAACAGACCGAGGCGAGATGGGCATTTTCCTTTTAGTTTTTGAGTTTTTTCTTAATTTTGTACATGATTTGCAACGCTAGGAGCGCGGCGCGGTGTTGATCGATGTTGAAAGGGTCCCGGGTCTGGAACTGGAATTGGGTTTTGGACAGCGCAGAGAGACCAACGGTCCGCTGGTACGTACGACGTATCTCGGAGAGGGGCGGAAGTACCGCTGCAAGTCTGGAGATGTCGAGCAGCAGCGCAAGAGGAAGAGAGAGTGTAGTGGACAGCCGGACGAACAGCAAGACACAGGGCGCCCGGGGATGGACGGATCGAGGAGCTTGACGCATCGATGCGATGCGCACGGGGTAAGGTATCCAGACCGGCTGGCGAGCAACACAACACAACAGCACAAGTACCAGAGGTACAAAGCAGAGCAGAGCAGAGCAGGGGAGGGCAGGGCCAGGGATCAGGGGCTCATACGGGCTGGGGAAGAAGGGCAGGACAGGGGATGCCTTGAAGAGCCCACTCGAGCCAAAAAAGTTCCCATGTGGGGGTGATAAGGGAACGTTCAGGCCAAGGAGCCAGGGGGAGACGTGATTGGAGAGCCGGACGCGGGACTGGACGGGCGTTTGTGGTCTTCGATCTGGCGACGCATGGGTTCGGCAGGGGCTCTTTGTGGTGGCAGAAGAGTCGACAACAAGAAGGGGATCACGGATACTGCGAAGAGGAGGAGGACGGAGAAGGGAAAAATAAAAAAGGATAGAGGAAGGGCAGGCAGGACATGGGACGGAGAGGCGATGGGTACGGTAGGGATGCAGGGGGTTTGCTAAAGAGTGGAGGATGCCGATGGGAGGTTACAGCGAGGACAGGACAGGACAGGGAGCATGGGGATGGGTTGACTTGACAGAACAGACACTGACAGACAGACAGAGCAGGGGAAGTCGAGGCGGTGGCGAGATCCATCATTCCCGCCTGCGGACTAATAACCTAGACGCGCATATGCCCTCTCCTGGGGTCCCGTACCTACTGCGGACTACTCTAATCATGCCGGTGTCTGTTCTTGTCGCCGTTGTCGACCGGGGTGTGTACTGCATAGTAGGTGTGTGTGCGTCTGGTAGGTAAGGCAGCGTAGCATCCTCTGCTGAAGGGGGGCTGCTTTGTCTGTGCGAAGGCCCGGAGAACGACGGAGTAAGGCGGACGGAACGACGTCGCGAGTGTCCTGCCTGGTGCATGCCACTTTACCGTGCAGCAGCAGCATGTCAAGATAGCGGGCTCGGGGTCCTTCAGCTGCGGGAGTTGTTTGACTTGTGCAAATTAGTCGGCGATGGGAGACAGAAGGACCGTGGACCACGGATCATGGCGAGACAGTGAGATGACGGCGCGTGGGGGTCACACGGCGAGTCTGACGGGCTTCCCTCTCGGGGATTTGAGTTGTTGTTCGTCGTTGTTTGGTTCCTTCATCTCCGTGATGGGCGGCCGTGATGTGGTCATCAAGGGTGATCGCATACACTCCATCTGGCCCCTCTGAGGTCATTGCGGATTTGAGAATCGAATTGCTATGGTGGTGAGGATTTCCGATCAACCCTCTCTCCTCTGCCCTCGCTCTTCTCCCCGGCAGTTATGACGACAGCCGGTGAGGGAAGCGAATATCTCTCACTCGAGAGGTGGTGGTGCATACCAAATACACGTCAACCAACCTGACGTAGCCGCTGCACCTTGCCGAGTTTCCATCTTGGTCTCCGTCGGCCGCCCGGGGCCTGAAGAAAAAACGCACACGCCCAACATTTCTGTGACGCCTGGCTTCTTGCAGCTATCTACTGCGTAGTGGCCAGAACCTGGTTTAAGGTATGTGCTAGTTAGCCTGCCGGAGCGAGCAGAAAGAAGTGCAAAAAGCACGCACATCTCCACCATCGCCAACGGAAGAATTGAAGGCCATGAAGCTTGGATAAGGGCACACGATCGGGTTCGTCGGTGTAAAGGCAACGCGAGCCGAGGACCCTGGGTTCTCCTTGGCGGGGTATTGGGAGTTGTCAAGTCCCGCGTGCTCAGGGATCGGAGGACGGGGATCGAGGCTCGACGTTTCTTCGCCTCTTTGCAATCAACTTCACGACTGACAGAGTCAGGGTAATCAAGGGAGATTGGGCAGGCTTGAGCCGCGACTTTTCTTTGATTGATGGTACAGCGGTGTACGGACACACACCGAACATGGAGGTCCCCTATCCAAACCCTAAATTAAGCTGTTGTACACTCCGACAGGGACCTCGATGCTTCAAACGTCCTCCGCTGGTCCATGAACTCCGTCATCCACCGGCGCAAGGACATGCCCCTCGCGCCTAAATTCCGCAACATTATCGTCTTCCCTTCAGCCGCGCCACTTGAACCGGCTCTGCCTCAACATGTCCAACAGCCCCGTGGGCAGCAGCCCCTTGTCCACAATCACAAGACTGCCGAACCTCGCGATCATGTCCTCCGCGTAGAGCCCGCAGATCCACTGCTCGTACCCGCCGAGCCCGTACCAGCCCGCCGGCGTCGACCCCAGCGCCGCCTCCACGTCGCCCGCCAGCTCGATCCCCTTGGCCTCCGGCAGCTGCCGCAGCCTGTCCAGCACCCGGCCCAGGCTCGCCGACGTGCGCCGCCGGTGCCGCGTGAACTCCTCGAAGCTCATGAACGCCTCGTCCCTGAGGTCCGTGAAGTCGTCGTTGTGCCACCACGAGCCCCTATCCACCGCGTCCATGTCCTCGTACCGCGCCTTGTGCGCGCGGTACTCCGCCTCCTCCTCCTCGAGGAACTTGTCCATCACCTCGTAAGGGTCCTCCGCCACGGCCTCGCGGATGAGGTAGAGGGGCACGAAGGGGTTCTTCAAGCCCAGACCACCAAGCGAGACGGGGAAATACAGGTATCCGTCAGGGATGTCCGTAATGCCAAACCTCTCGCCTACCATCCGCTTGAGCCTCGCCCCGGCGCTGCCCCCGCCGACCTGGTTCTCGTCGCTGTCGTCGCCTTCGCCGCCGCTGCCGTCGTCCTCGCCAAACAGCCGGCGTTGTATGCGGTGGAACGTCGCGAGCATGCTGTCCACGTGCGCGCGGGAGTAGCAGTTGGCGAGCTGGCCGCAGTTGTTCCCGAAGAAGCGCGCGCCGTAAATGTTCCACGCCTGGATCCAGTCGAAGACGCTGCCGCACGCCTCCAGCTGCAGGCGGAGCTCGTCAATGTGCGCGTCAATCTTGCGCTGGTCGATGACGAAGCGCCCGGACGCCGGGTCGAGCTGGAGGAATCCCCACACGACGTCCCCCTTGGGAAGCCCCTTTACGTGATCGTTCTTGGCTGTCGCCGTCGCTTCCGCTTCCGTCGCCGCCGCCGCCGCCCTGATGCGCACGCTGCCCGTCTTGTCCTCGTTGAACTCCAGCCCCATCATCTCCACGAACTCGCTCATCGTCCTCCACGCGCGCGCGCACATCTCCTGGCCGCCCCAGAGCCACATGTCGTCGTGGAGGCGGTACAGCCGGCATCCGTCGCCGTTCTGGTTGACGGCCAAGTCCATGCAGAAGAGCATCGTCTCGGCGACGAAGTCCGCCAGGGGCGTGCTCAGGGGCGTGCCTCTCATGCGGATCTGCACCGGGGTGCCGGGAGGGTCTTGCGCGAAGCGGAGGGGGCACTCGAGGATGCGCTGGAAGAGGGAGATCCAGTCGTCACGCACGCCGAAGAACCGCAGGACGGCGAAGATGGACGAGTGCGGCACGCTGGGGCCGAACCATTTCAGGTCGGACCGGATGACGGTGATGTCGCTGCCGAGGCGCTGGTGGATAATGATCTCGGACTGGATGAGGTGCAGCAGGTTCTGAACCACGGCCGTGTGCGACTTCCGGGTGTCCTCCTCCTCCTCGAGGCGGTCGCAGCTGGAGCTGTACCCGCCCCTCTTCTCCTCCGCGGAAGCCGGCAGCTGGTCGAGGAAGATCTCCTCGTGGAAGTGGTCGGCGAGCTTCTTCTCCACGGAGCCGCCGTCGTCGACGTTCGTCGTCCTGAGGAAGTACCGCCGCCGGCGGACTTCCTCCTTGCTCATGCGCCTGGCCGCGGCCTTCTCGACGCCGTGCTCTCCCATGAACCGCACGAGGAGGGCGCGCATCCTGACGGCCCACTGCATCCCGATGTGGTGGATGAAGATGGACTGCAGGAGGTCCTCGTCGGGGAAGAACCGGTACCGTCCGTTGAGCTGTCGTCGCTGGTCGATGACGCTGTCGCCGTCCCACGCCCAGTCTCGCCGGGTCTGCATCCGCATGTTGAGCACGTCTGCGATCTCGCGCAGGACGACCTTGTTGTTGAGGAAGTCGGTCAGGATCGTCCTCTTCTGATCGGTGAGGGTGTCAGTCCGGAGGAGCCCGCGGATGGTGTTGCCCAAAGTGTCCTCGTCAAAGTGCGCCGTCCTCTCGTCCCACGTCTTTTGGAACTGCTCGACCTCCTCCTTCAGGCGCAGAAAGGCACGGCGGACGTCCTTTGACGACTCGCAGAACAGCTGCTCCAGGTACGCGGTGATGGCGGCCTCGTCCGTCTCCTTCGCCTTGAATACGTAGTCCTCCCACGTCGCCCGCTGCTGGTGCATCTCCTCCCGCCCGACCGGCACGAAGCTCGCCTCCGAGCCCTGGTCGTCCGACTTGCCAGCAGACACCCACTCGTTCACCAGCTTCCCGTACAGCTCGGCGAAGCGATACTTTGTCGATTCCACGTCCAGGCTCTGCCGCACGGCGTTCTCGTACCCGCGTACGAAGTCCGCCGATATGCAGGGGTCGAACTCGGCCTGGTCGACGAAGCGCTTGAGGTTGGCGACGGAGATCAGGCGGCTGTCGGCGATCTGTGACATGAAGGGGAGGCTGTCCGCTCTTTCGATGAGCAGCTTTGCCCGCTTGCGCTGGTCCGTCTCGAGGGCCGCATCGTCCAAGAGAGCCTGCTTGGACTGCTCGTAGGCTCGCTTTTGCTTGTGGAGCTGGTCGAGCTTCACGTTTGTGATGGTGAAGAGGGTCTGCGACAGGACATCGGAGGAAGCCATCCTGGCTGATGAGGATTTGTGAACCGGTGAAGGCTGCCGGTGTCTGGATAAGACGGGGGTGCTGACGCTCCTGTGAGATCTGTTCGAGTGAAGAGATGGCCATCTCATGAGGCTCTTATAAGCCCGTAGGCCGCTTCTTCCACCAAGTCCGAATGAGGCCATTGTCGCTTGCCGGATGAGTTTTCGGTCTGAGTAACACGGGCTCCGAACATTTTGGCCTCGTTTGGAGATTTCCCACCTGGATGGCTTTGTTGGCGCTTGCTGCGCCCGCCTGGGTTCTCAGGCAACGTCTGAGGCCATTTTGGCCTCAGCGGAATCTCACAGTGCAATGCACCTTTTTGTCCTCAGTTTGCAAAGGGAAAATGGGAAAAAATACATTTCTAACAGACGCTGTTTTGTCTTCTGATGGATACATGACGTCGAGAGTGAGACGTTACATATGAGAGATTGAAAAAAACGTTGAATGAACAATACCTCATACCTGGTGCTGATTCGGCAAACGATCGGTCGTCGTCGTCGTGTCGCTCGTGTATCGATCCGTCCCGGTATGCTCATCCTCCATCCTCTCAATCAATCGCCCTACGTCTTTCTTCGATCTCTCGTCGACTTGCTCATCATGTCTTTCTCAGCCTGACCGAAATCTGAGAAATGCATCCCTCGAAATGCACAACGCGTACTCTGTAAAAAGCCCCAAGACAGGCCCGCGCGGTAAATAAATCAGTGAAGGAGGCCGCTAACGACACCGACATCGGCAGTGACGTGATTGCGAGGTTCCGTCGCTGGTGGGTAAGATAAGAAGGCATACGCAACACCCGGGGATTAGTTTCCAATAAGCTCGCGGCCGTCTTTCCCTTTCCTGAAGGCCGGCACCCCGCTGAAGACATGCCAAACGGCGCGCTTATCTTGCAAACTTCCTTCCGGGGAAATTCTCTGCTTAAGCAAGCCTTGAATCGTGATGGGAGCGCGCGGCGCAAGATTGCCTCATGGGCAGCCAGCGAGGCCATTACCCTTTGCGGGCAAGATGGCCGGGGCGTAGAAGCTGGGGGGGGGGTTGCCG
>JABGMY010003079.1:31430-71839 GCA_014705525.1 Colletotrichum sp. HC292
GCGGCAGTTCTCTTACCCATTGGCCTTGCAATAATTAGTCAGTCTCGCAACCGGGCCGGCGCGCGGGCGCAACCGACTGCGAACGACCTTTAATCGACGACATTCCGTTTTCCGTCGGGAAACTTGGGGGGGAGAGTCTTACATAACGTTTTACCTTATGCGTCCGTCCATCACTGTTAGTGCCCGGGGCCCCGTAGATCAGCCGAAAGGCGTCATTAACAATCCCGGCCGACAAACTTTCCTCCTCCGTTTCACTCATTCGCCAAAAGGAAGTTTTTGTGAGTGAGATTGAAGTTGGAGCCGTAAACATGCCGGTGGACGAGGAACAGCCGCGGCGGGCGGCTAACGGCGCGCAGTCTTCGGAGACGACGCCTCTGCTCAATGGTGATGGCGGCCTGAATGGCAGTGGTACGGCTGCTGCCGCCGCCAACGATGAAGAGACCACCGTCATCGCCGAGACCGTCTCCAACGGCCGTCTGGCTCTCATCTTGGGAACCTCGTACTTTGGCGTGTTTCTTGGCGCCATCGATAGCACCGTGAGTCGTTCATCACACTCCCACCACATTGTGGGTTCTGCAGCAGCGCGCAGTCTGACAAAGCCGTCCCCGTAGATCATCGCAACCCTCTCCGGGCCCATCTCAAGCGAGTTCAAGTCCCTGAGCCTCCTCAGCTGGCTCGCGACGGCCTACCTTATCTCCAATGCCGCCTGCCAGCCCATCTCCGGCCGCCTGACCGACATCTTCGGCCGCGGCCCGGGCCTGGTCTTCAGCAACATCTTCTTCGCCGCCGGGAACCTCATCTGCGGCCTCGCGCAGACGCAGTCCGCCATCATCTTCGGCCGCGTCGTAGCCGGCATCGGCGGCGGCGGGCTCATGTCCATCTCGACCTTCCTCGGCTCCGACCTCATCCCGCTGAGGAGACGAGGCATCTTCCAGGGCATCGGCAACATCGCCTACGGCTCGGGCGCCATGCTCGGCGGCGTCTTTGGCGGCCTCATCAACGACCACACGGCCATGGGCTGGCGGCTCGCTTTCCTGGTCCAGGTCCCGCCGGTCCTGGTGTCGGCCGTGCTCGTCGCGGTCCTGGTCAAGGTGCCACCCAAGGCCTCCGACAAGTCCTACCTCGCGAGAATCGACTTTGGCGGCGTCTTCCTCACGATATCCTTCCTCGTGCTGCTGCTCCTCGGGCTGAACGCCGGCGGAAACCTCGTGCCCTGGGTGCACCCCCTCCCCCTCACAACCATCCCGCTCTCCTTCCTGGCGTTCGGCGCGTTCCTCTTCTGGGAGACCAAGGTCAAGCAGCCCATCATCCCCGTCCGCCTGCTCGCCAACCGCACCATCCTCTCCGCGTGCCTGACCAACCTGCTCTGCACCATGGTCATGATGATGGCCCTCTTCTACGTGCCGCTGTACCTGCAGGTCACCGGCCTCTCGGCCACGGACGCCGGCCTGCGCATCCTGACGTCGCCGCTCGGCGTGTCCATCATGTCCATCGGCGCCGGCTACATCATGAAGAAGACGGGCAAGTACGTCGTCCCGGGCATCTGCGCCCTGGTCATCTTCAACACCGGCATCATCGTCCTCACGCAGTTCGACGAGAACACGCCCGCCTGGGTCAACTACCTCGTCTTCTTCTTCGCGGGCGGCGGCTACGGCGCCATGCTGACCATCACGCTGCTCGGGTGCATCTCCGCGGTCGACCACTCCCAGCAGGCCGTCATCACCTCGGCGACATGTAAGTCCATGACAGGGTACTTAGTTCAGTAACTCTCGATGCTAACAAAATCTCAGACCTGGCCCGCAGTCTCGGAGGCACCGTCGGCATCACCATCGGCTCCGCCGTCTACCAAAACGTGCTCAAGAGCCGTCTGTGGGAACGCTTCGGCGACTACCCCAACGCCGCCGAGATCATCGGCCGCATCAGGGACGACCTCGACGAGCTCAAGCACCTGCCTCCTGGCTGGCAGCCCGGCGTCACCGACTCCTTCATGGAGGCCTTCCAGAGCGTCTGGTACACGATGCTGGGCATGTCGCTCGTGGCTCTCGTCTGCGTTTCGTTGATGCAGCAGTATGTCCTCCACTCAACCTTGGAAAGACGTTAAGAAGTCGACAATGAGGAGGTACTCGTGGAATGTGCAATTATGGAGGCGACCAAGAAAAAAGCCTGCCGATACTGTGTCATCAAAGTTGAGGGAGTTGCAAAATAGAGTTGGACAGCGTTAGGATATAGAAAAGGAAGGCTCATCGCAAGTTGGATCTACTAGTTTTGAACAATTGAAATACTTAATCATCGAGCCTGCACGTCTTGGTTTGTGTTGAGTATCTGATCTACGTTTGTAGTTCAACTGATCGCATCAGTGTAGTCGGCTGGAAACCTGGAGAGAACCCATGGTGGATGACATGTGTGTGAGTCTCGGGCGGCAGCCCACTGACACATCAAGCAAATTCGAAGGATGCTACTGAAGTGAGCCAGCATGACTCTGGAGTGACACAACATTGTGACGTATAAATTTGCAAAACTATATTCTAATGGAGCATATCATCTGAAACCACAGTTGGGGAAGGAGCCGGCCGTTACCTCTAATCCTTCCTTCATGTTTCAGCCGAGTAACGTAAGTACAGATCTCAAGCGTACGCCAAGGTGTTGTCGTCCCGAATCTGGCCTGCAATCTTGATAGAAGCCTCATTGCCTGCAACGCAAGGGCCTCTAACTATGATCTGCGACAGTTGTTAGCTATATCTAGCAGCGTCAATACAATGGCTTGCTCACCTCTCCCTTATAATCCGAGTCCGCGTTCTTGTGCTTCTCCGTGTCCCTCAACAGAATCTCCGTACTCGTGACAGGCGCACCGAAGTGCGACCGCTCGTCGTCATGAACTCTGTAGTCGTAGTAGCCAGTCTGCGCAACGGCGCCAGCAACCTTTGGGGCCGCAAGAGCGTAAATAATCCTGGCACCCAAGAACACGCGAAGATCGGAGAGGATCCGAGAGGACAGAGGAGGAGAATCAGCGCCAGCCCTATCAGCCACGTAAACTAGACGCAGCTTGCCCGGCGTGGTGCCAATTGCCGGTCGCGATGAGCTGTTGAATCGGGAGGCCGCAGAGGCAACGGGCATCACGCCGGTTTCTGTCAGACTGCGGGATTGGGCCCAGTGAGCGACCTTGGCGATGGCAGATGTCAAGCGGTTAGTAGCCTCCTGGTGAGTCCTCAACAGAGTCTCCGGCGTGGCCACAAGCACTGTGGGGGCGACTCCTTGGGTGGCCAGAACCAAGTCAGGTGAGCGTCCAGCAACGGAGTTGAAGGCAACAGAGGAGTTGCAGTACAGAGCCGCGAGTGTCAAGATGAGGGTGTGAGAGTTTGTCAGAGAGTCGGCCGCAAGGAACAGGTCAGAAGGGCTGAGGCGCTGGGTTGAGGGAACAGCAGCAAGTTGACCAGCGACTCCAGAAACCAAGTTGGCTTGAGTGAAACGAACCATCTCTTCCATGGTGCCGGGCTTCGTCTGCCAAAAGGTAATGACGTCCTTGGGTTCATCCTCCTTGTTCGGAGCAGGCAACTCTCTTCCAGCTTCGGCAGGGGCGTCGCGGATGATGTCTTGCCAAGTTGCGACATTGACGCTGCCGCCGGTACCCTCGGGCACCTCGTTCCAGTCCATATGGCTGCTTCCCTCATCGACAACCCAGATCAGCTGGCGGAGGGAGGGATACGCCTTGACGACAGGTTCAAAAGGGAATGCGCCGGGAGCCGTAATAACAGTGTCTGCTGCAGATCGACGGAGCATCATGGTGAGCTCTTCAGTGGACACATCAAATGGTATCAGAATGGCCGTGAGATTGGGATAGAAGCTGCAGGCAAACAGGGCAACCAGGATCTCGATGGAGTTTGGCAAGTAGATGGCAACACGAATGCCACCTTGCTCGTGGATGTGCTGTCCGATCAGATTGATCTGTCGAGTGATGTCCTCTGCTTATTGTCAGAACCCACAGCGAGTACGGAGTTGATTCAAACTCACCCAACTTGTGCTCGATAACGTTCTCGGAGCCCAAGACTGTCAGCAGTCTGCCCTTTCCCATGACACCCTTGCCATCATCGCCAGTTGCGCCAGCCACAACCTTTCTCCATATATCCCTGAGATCTCCGTCGCGTCCTCTCGACCATTTGGAAGCACCGGGATCCTTGACGTTGAGTCCGCTGTTTAGGGGCATGCCATGAGGGGAAGAGTGGGATCGGTAGACGGGCGATTCTCCTTTTTGTCGAACTGGTGAGCCTTGGGCCTGACGGGCGAGGAGCATGGGATGGGTATCGGGGTCTTGGCTGGATGCAATTCGATAGGAAACGATGACAACGAGCAGGGTGACAATGGCGGTGGTGTAGTTGTTCCATTGTCCGAAGAAACCGGAAACGCCCTCGTCCATCTGGAGCATGACGTTGTCAAAGAACCCCATGGTGGGCGGCGAGATCGTGAAGTCAGACTCGAGTCGCCGGTGTCGGTAGTGCGGAATGGATGGGTTCGGAAGAGGGAGCAAGTTGACCGATTGCTTTACGTGGCCGGCATGGAAAGCTCGGAGGGTTTAACAAGAGGGAAAAGCATGAGGCAGTGCCGGAGCTCGAGCTCGGAGGTTTCGTCGTGTGAGGTGGGCTGCGCTGGCAGTTCTCGGCGGGGATCCTGACATACCCCCCGGCTGTACTGGGCTGACTTTCCACAAAGGTTCCTGGGTGAGCTGCACGGGAAGGACCCTCAGGGCCCCAAGGTAAAGGTCGGGTAGGTACTTCAGGGACCGTGAGGCGCTCTGCTTGCCTGTGGTGTTGCTCCCTACGCAATCCGCGGCCTGCAAATTCCCGGGGTTTGGGGGAACTTCCACGCCTTTCCGCAGCTAAGACAGGTACGTACCTGGTCTAAAGTGCCTGCGGGTTCCTTCAACAGCTCCGGGCCGGCACCTGTGGAATCTGAGCGCCACCCGCCCCACGTCGGGAAGCTCGCAGCTGAAGGCAGGTACCCACTTAAGCCAGAGTGCGACTGACCGCTTTCTGCCGGTTGCTGTGGCTCGTGTGGCTGGTGCATTGTTTTTCTGCCAGCCATTTCTGGCGAGACACACTGCGACCTGCATCTGCCATATCCATCAACATCGTCAACTCGACCACAGAAGCGGTGCACTGAACCACGCTCGCGCTTGGCGACAGCGCAGCGTCGGAAACGACAACTTACTAACACACCACAGGTTTACAAAAGGAACGAATCGGTAAGCTTGTACCCACTCGGGCGGGTGCGCAAATCTCAAGCATGGCTGACGTGGTTCAGAACAGGCTTTGACCCTGACGCCGTACATCGACCTCGACTTCGTGACTCCAACTTCGATACCCTCAATTCCCAACACAGCCCAAAATGTCCTCCTCAGTGAGCAGGGCCGCCGTGACCACTCCCGTCAGGTCGACACCACAGAAGACCGCCGCTGTCGTTGACAGCCCGGGCACCTGGAGACATCCTCGTCTGAACGAGATCACGAGACGGCGCAATGCCACCACCTTCTCCGAGAAGAACGTGAGGAAGATTGCGTACAACATTGCATTTCTCCTTGGTTTATGGCTTTCCCAAGTTGTCGCACGATCCTATGTCCCTACTTCTTGGTATGTTTGACTCTTTGCCCTGAATGTCTCGCCCTTCTCTAACAGTCAACAGGCTCAACGCTTCTTTGCGATCGTACCTTGGCTGGGCGTACTACGCGATCCAGCTCTTTCCTCTCGTAAACATCGGCATGGCTATGCTTCCGTTGTTCCGTTCCGCCGACGATCTCGCCGACATCCCCCTTACGCCTGCTCAGCGGAAACTTCTTGGACTGCCGCCCAGCGCAACCGCAGCCACTCCGGATGCTGTCTACAGCACGCCGCCGAGATATTCCCGCACGCCGTCTCTGGCTGGCTCACCCGCGAGCAACAGAAGCTTCTCTGGCTCTCCACTGTCTGGACGGGGCAGCCCTGCGCTCGGGTCCTCGTTCAATGGACAATCATACTCGCCCTCCCCTCTGAACGGCAGCCCCTCTAAGTTCTCGGCTAGTCTGAACAGCAACCGGAGGTCATCGTTCAGTTCGTCCACCAATTTCGGTGCGAGCACCAGCAGCAACCTGGGCGCCAGTACCGCCTCTTCTCTGTTTCCCGACCCCGGAACACCAAGCCCCTCGACGGGCAAGCGCACTAGTGTTGGCTTGAACAACAAGTGGCTTTATGAAAGAGGCAGGAGATCTTCGGGAGGCAGCTGGATGCACTAAGCATGATTACGGTTCTTCGCAAACGATGGAGTAATGCATTCGAAGTGTTTGGGACTTTAGACTATGGCTTCTCTGCCAGCTCGGAGAACGGCGTTACGGGACCTCTCAAAGGGTCTTTTGAGGAGATGCCTAGCTCTGTTAATGGGATTACTATACCACCAAGCGGATTCTCAAGATGACGCGCATGAGGAGCAAGGGTTGTACATAGACGTCAATCTACAGAACCTGCGGGTCATAAATGGGACTACATTCGAGAATCTTTCCATCAGAACACACGTGCATAGCTTGGACCGATCACTCCACAATCGATGCAAGAAGCGTATGAACTTGCAGAGGTGGTGGTGGGAAGGACGTCTTGCTCTTGTATGGTTTCCCCTCACAGATTCTGCTGTGGTTGAAGTTTGGATAAATCCACGAGAGATGAACCTTCATTCATTCAACGCCTGGAATCTAGGCGTGTGTCAGTCGCGCAGGTACGTACCTCGGCATCAGGAAAGGGAAGGATGCGACCTCAAGATACGGGAACACCTACCCCGCTTTCCAACGTCTATTGGCCGGATTGCAGCTGCGACCCGCCTTTTTGGCATTACGTAGCACCCGGGCGCCCTTTGGTCTGGAACCATTAACCGTCGCCTTCCCAAGCTTCTTCCGTCAGAAACGTTCTGATAGATATGAACGCTCTGTGACAACATGGGTGCCAGCGACTCGAAGCTCGTCTTCAAAAAGGGCATCTTCAGGCTGTCTGAGGAGCGTCACATCCCGGCCGATGATCCTTACTGGACTTCTGTAGGTAGTCCTGCATCGTGTCTTCTTCCCAAAGCGACATGTACTGACCACATGTCGACAGTTTTGGGAGCTTCCCGAATCCTCAGAGGACATCTTCAGTCTCTTCGCCCCCGCCGACATACGTCGCACCAGAGATAAAGCCCTCGAAAACCTAGAAACGCTGATACTTGCAATCACATCTCGACTGTTCATATTGCGCCATCATCCCTCGTTCCCCGACCCTGAGATCGCCCCCGAACGAGACGCTCTGAATTGTATCCGGGTCCTGACGCGCATTCTGCCCTTCATCTACGAGGCCGATAACCTTCAACAATGGGAAGAGACATTCTTCTGGGGGGCTAGGCGGAAGAGGACGAGGCAATCTGCCATTGCCAACGAAGTGCTGTTTGACGGAGCCCAGGATGGCCCGCGATCGCCCAAGCCGAGGAACGACCCTGAAGACTTCGAAGATGCCAAGCCTCTTGCTGAGGAGCTTATCGACACTCTCGTAGACTTGCTGTTCTTTTCCGATTTCACGTTACCCAAACAACCCAATGGGCGCTCGAAAGTCACGTACGCCATCTGGCAGAGTGGCGTTGGCTGCAATACAGCAGTAACTACCACCAAGGAATTCGAAAGCAACCGCAGCGAGATTCTCCGCCTGCTGATGACCATGACAAGTCAGAGCATGTACATGTCACCTAACTCTCTTCCGCAAAAGGGGGTTCGGGCCTTGACCCATATTTGTACATGTCCCGACAAGCAGGTCGTGTTGTCGGTTCTCTGCTCACTGCTGAACACTGTACGTCCATGCATGTATGGGGCCTGGTGAACGGAACTATCGCTAACAGGAACAGACCCTAAAGTATAACCCAGCCACCTGGCGTGTGCCTTATAACACGCTCGTCTTCAAAGACGAGAAGCAGATTCTGGTGACTTACACCCTTCAACTGCTACTGGTATTCTTGCTGTACCCAATACCCGAGCAGGATGGCACGACGCCCAAAAACTTTTACCGTCATTTCCTCGGAAGACTTCACCGCCCCCAGGACTTTCAGTTCATCGTTGACGGTATGACGCGAATTCTGAACCAGCCGCTTCAGGAGAAGAGCTCGTATATTCCAAGCGGACAGACGGGGGCCAAATTTGCTCCTGAAATCATCATGCTTTTCTGGGAAATTACGCAGTGCAACAAACGATTCCGTTCATTCATCATCGATACAGAGCGGCTTACAGATTTTCTCGTCCTGACCCTTTTCTACGCTCTGGAGTACAAGAATGATCCGTCCAAGCAAGGGGTAGTGCGGATGTGTGCCTTCTTGCTCCAAACCCTGAGTGTGGAAAAGAACTTTGGCACCAACCTCAACCGCACTTTTGGGCGACAAGAAAGTCTCCCTTTGACCATCAGAATACCAGGGTTCAGTGGAACATACGCTGACTTCTTGATTCATGTGAGCAATGCTGTTGCGCTTGAAATGAAGCCCTGCTAACTGTTGCCAGTCAATCTACAATCTCATCACCACGAGTCAAGGCAGGCTGAACGCCATCTACCCAGCGTTGTTGGCCGTGATCAACAACATCGCTCCTTACCTCGAAGGACTCAGCCCGGCGTCTGCATCGAAGTTGATGCAGCTATTCTCTTCCATGTCTTCACCCTCGTTTCTTCTTGCAAATGATAGTAACCACGATCTCCTGAGGTCACTAATGGAGTCCATCAACTCAGTCGTCGAGCATCAGTACCAAAGTAAGTTTCCCGCCTGACGGATGAAGGATGCAGCTCTGTACCCGTATCGTCAAAACCACACCTATCTAACGACCGAACAGAGAATCCAGAGTTGATCTTCGCGATTCTGCGCAACAAGAAGCGCATTGAAGCGTTGCGTACTTTCACACTTGAGAGCGGCCAGGAGGAGATTGAGAGACGCAACCGTCGCCGCAAGGAGGCTGCGGCCAGCGGCGATGGATTGGAACCAAGTTCGGTCAGAAGCTCCGTTGAAAGCATCCGCAGCCCGACGACTTCGCAAGCTCGGCAACCCACCCTCAGCGATGTGCCTGAAGAAGATGGAACGTTCGCGATCGGGGACGACGACGATGACAGTGATGACGATGACGACGACGAAGACGACCATCGCCCTACGCCAGCCCAGTCTACTACAAGCGAGAACCCGTCCGTCACATCGTCTCAAGCCGAATTTGCGGAGGACGCAGTTCCAACGCAACTCCGCGGCATGTCGGAGAAAGCCAGGGGAAAGATGCCCGCTGGCATACCCAATTTCTCCAGACAGAATAGCACCACAAGTCTCGGCGGCTATTCTACTAGTGGACAGTCACAGACCGGCATGTTTGAGCCAAGTGCGCAGTGGATCGAGAGCTGGCTTCCAGAGCTCCCGCTCCATACCATGCTCACCGTGATTCAGCAAGTGTCAGCTCTGCTGCCCCGTCAAGCACTTGCTGGCGAATCTGCGAACCGAGAGACGCTGCGCAAGATACAGGAAATCAGGCTAGTAGGTGTAGACCCAACACCGCCTCGTGTCCATTCGTTTGAGTGGTCACAGTTGTCTTTGGGCTGGTACGAATCACTCCTCTGGGGTTTCGTCTTCACCAGCGAGATCCAGATATCCAAGGGTACAGTTGGAATCTGGAATGGGACAGCAATAAAACTGTTCCGCGTCCAAGAGACAGCTCCACAAGGTCCCAGCTTGACCTCACCTAGAGGAGCAGTAGACGCCGTGGGAAGCAACATCGTGTCCCGCATCGGCGCCATGAACCTTCGAGGTGCGCCGGGAGGTGCTGCACCAGGTGCTCCGCAACGCCCTTCTTAAGGCAGAAATCTTCATTTTGAGGCAAGCACTCTACCGACTCGGACAGATCCAAACCCACAAGAATCATGGTCGCGGCAAATGGAACAAAGGGCTTGTCACATCAGGCCATTGGACTTGTGGAGGTAATGAAGAACAAGAGATACCTAGGGGGACGAAAGCCACCAAATGTGCGAAGATTCGAGCTCTTCGTCTTCGAGGAGAAGGTTGATGCATGATTTGCAGCGAGACTGAACGCGACGAAAGATGAGATTCTGGAGACGCCCGGAAGAGCGCCGGGGTGGTACTGGACTTGTGATCAGGTTACAATTGGCGTTGGGAGGATCAGATGTGGCAAAGGACGCGTGTTTGACTATCACACCTAGGCATGAGCAAGCTGGTGAAATGCAAACATTGAACTGCCTTCATCACACCTCTTCTCCGCGGCTGCGACTGACAAACGCCAGGCGCGAATCACCCAAATGGGAATCTGAAAATGATGGGAAACTCAAAGGGTGTGGCTGATGTGGCAAGTTTACCATCCCAAGTGAACAGGGGTTTGGATGAAGCATAGCCAATAGATGCACTAGCTCCAAAATTCCGTCCAAGATTTAGCTTGGTTGATGCAACTCTGTACCTGGCAAAGCCAGCAAAAAGCGGTGATCATTTCCGAATATTGACGGGGATTCGTGTGCACCGCCACATGTCTATCGGTGTGCACCCGTTCTAGACTTGCTATCCCACCTTCACGACCACTCAGAGGCCTTCTAACACGTAGGGAGGGGTCCAGCCACAATGCCTCAACTCGGCCAGGACGACGGCACGGCGGACATTGAACATGGAAGCGCTCGCTTGGGGAAGAGGAAGGTCCGGACCTTATTAAAGTCCCCGGCGATATCAATGAGACTTTGCAGGGCGTTGGCTCCCAGTTGGGTAACTTATTGCTTTGGGTTGCTTACGTGGTTGATGCCCTTATTCAATACGCCCCGTCCTTGATTGTTTTCCATTGGCATTTCTTCGCTCTGCTCACCGTCTCTTTGGAGACTTTGTTTATTTTGCTTGCTTCTGGAAATCCAAAGGAAGGATTAGAGTTTGGTCTTCAAAGGCTATGCCCACTCACCATGGTGACTCCCCTTGAGAACAGCGCTGTCTTGGCAGGTGATGAGATTAGGCCTTACCGTATTCATGTGAGAGATTCCAAGCAAGGTGAGGGGACTTGGTGACTGACTCAGTGTACCGTAGGTTTCAAGCAAATACCTCGATCTCACGAAGCAAAAGCTGGAACTCACCAGGCTCCCTCATGAGACGTCAGAGCCCAAATCACAGGACTGGTGGGAGCCGAAACCCCGGATCGAGCCTCTCGTTGACTACTGGTGA
Organism: Colletotrichum sp. HC292; assembly: GCA_014705525.1. Taxonomy (NCBI): domain Eukaryota; kingdom Fungi; phylum Ascomycota; class Sordariomycetes; order Glomerellales; family Glomerellaceae; genus Colletotrichum; species Colletotrichum sp. HC292. Next base: position 42,630 of record JABGMY010003079.1, read on the forward strand.
GTTGTCTCGTCTCTTCTTGAAGAAGAAGAAGAAGCGCGTTATTGACAATAGCACGCAAACAGGCTTGAAAAGTACGACTGGCGAGAGCAGGAGAGGCTCTTCAACGCACAGCTTCCCCAATTCCGTACAGCAGTCCTCATCCCAGGCACCGAGGCTTCCGTGAGGTCTCACTTCATCCACGTCAGGTCGTCTCACAGCAATGCAGTCCCCCTGCTCTTGATTCCTCCTTTCCCCTTCGCCAACCTCTCACTTCAGCATCTTATCCAGCCTCTCGCGGAGCCGGAGGATCCGGAGAATAAGCAGCCTTTCCATGTGGTGATTCCCTCCTTGCCCGGCATTGGCTTCAGCGATGCGCTCCCAAGTAACACGTCCGTCATCTCGGCGACGGCAGAGTTTCTCAACACCGTCATGACAAGGCTTTCGTACGCAACATATGTCGCGACAAACACAGCTTCGGCCACCTCGAGTCCCGCAGAAATTGACTGGAAAATCGCAAGCTACCTGGCAACTCACTACCCCAAAAGCTGCGTGGGCGTCCATTTCATCAACCCGTCCATCAAGGCACCAACTGCGCAGGCAGCGCCTCTGGAGTGGATGAAGTGGTCCATCGCAACGTTCTTCCGCGCCCCAGTACTGGGCTACCAGCGCGAGGACTTCTCTTCCTTGGACCGGGTCTCCAAATCGCCGGTGATCCCTCCGACAGACATGCTGGAGCCGAACACTCCATCCTTCGCCCTCTGCGACTCGCCGGTTGGGCTCCTCGCGCTCGTGCTCAAGGTCCTCCGCGTCTTGGGAGCGCAGAAGCAGTTCTCTCCAACAGAGATCGTCACTCTCACGCAGACGGCGTGGCTTCCCGGCCCCGAGGCCGCACTGCGCTTCTGGGCTCACTGTCTTGCCCACGAGGAGGAGGCGCCGCCGAGGTCGGCTGTGAAGCCCAAGATTGCAATGACGGTGTTCACCGGCGAAGCGGCCACCGGGCCGAGTGATGTCGAAGCGCAAGCCGTTGCGCCCCGTCCGGCGTCAGTCTCATACGCATGTCCGGCGTGGGCGAAGGTCTCGTACAATCTCCTACACACGCGCCGGGCATCGGGGACACCGGGCTTGGTCGCTTGGGATGCCCCAGAGCACATCCTTGAAGGGGTCCGCGGCCTGACGAAAGAACTTCTGGCCATCGACAACAGGTTGAAACGCTCCGACCAGACCACGGCGCCGCTGCAGGGCGTCAGCGTCCAGGCTGATGGCTCACAAGGAGCGCAACAGCAGGCCAAGACGGCAGGAACTGGAGATAATGTGCCGTTGACACCGCAGGCCGAGGCTTCATGGCGCCTTGAGAGGATTCGCGAGGCTTCGGAGACGCCTAACAAGTCGCAGAAGGACGGCGGAGGGACGGAGGTCGACTTTGATCAGGCCAGTCCTGATACCATCGTGGTCACCCCTCCAGGCAACTAAGGGGATCACATACGGCTATGTGTTGATGCTTTTGCTTTGTTTGATGATACCAAGATACACGCTCTGCGGGCATGAAGACGATGAACACGATAGAGGCAGGCACGGTTACGAAAGGATTTGCGTAGGAGCATATTTAATATGTTTACTTAATGCACAAAAACTATGTCGCATCATATCTCTCCTCGCCATAGTTTCGTCATGGCACAGAAACTTGGCTCGTTGTGGCGATTCTTCACCCACCGTTGATCATGCTCAGACATTGGCCAAGAATGCGACGAGTACAGCCCCATAGGCGCAGACGCCAAGAAGCATGTTGTCGGCCTTGCTCTGATGCAGAGCCATAGATGAAGTGAATATGATCGTGAATGAGGCAAGAAGCCCGACTTTAGCTGCTCTGCTCAAGTCTTGGACAAGAGAGAACAAGATCACCGAGATTAGCAGTAAGAACGCGTAGAACTATATGCAGAAAGTTTTGAACAGATGGCGCATCGTCGCGGTGGACAAGAAGAAGGTATTCCTCTCTTTTCTCGTTCTTCTGTCCTCGAGTATAGGCTGAATAGCAGAGGAATGATCAGCATGTCGTCCTTGGGAACGGAGGGAGGGGCCGCAATTACGCTTACCACCAGGAGGAAGCTCGGGAGCTTATAGAGCCATGCTTCAAAAGCCAGCCATAATGGGTCCGTTCCCGTATTGACAAAGTCAGAAGGGTGGTTAAGGTAGGCCATTTCCTCCTGGCTTAAGTAACCGTCTGCTTTGATCTTTCTGGCTATATTGCAGTATTCGTCGTACCGAACCTCATGGAGGGACTTTAGTGCATGATTGTTCATCAACATCTGGTCTTTTCCCAGTCAACTTAAGCATCTTCCAGAGGAGCAAAACACCGCTGAACTTACGGTAATTGGGGAGCAAGGAATCAATCTCCTGGATCGTATCAGAGACAGTCAATGGAAACCGGCCGTATTCCCTTCCACTTGATGACCCGACTTGAGCATCGCGGGTTGGCGTTTCGTTCCTCGGTGATTGATGTTCCAGCTCGAAAAGATGCCCCTCCAGTGCAGCCAACCTGATTTGATTCTCCATTAGGCATCGTCGGGAGAGATAACCAAACCTGCGGTATACTGCAAAGTTTTCGTAGTGTTCCTGTTGGGCCGCAAGGCGAGGCAAGCCCTCACGGTATCTCTCAGCTTGAGCCGTAGCTTGTCAACGAGAGGCAACCGGCCAATGATATTATGGAACTTACTTTCATCGCGATAGAAATAATCTCCAGAGGCTTTCTTGCTTGAACCGCCTTTAGTGTCGGTTAGCTGAGCTCCCACGCACGAGGTCGTTGGCCGAGGCGGACCTGGAGAGGTATGATCTGCATGTCGCGAAAGCCATGTACTGAAGGACCAAGTAGGTAGTTTCAAGCGGCTTTTGTGACCTTTGGGGGCAGAAGATGGTGGCGAGGTGTCGTTGTGGACACGACCAGCCTCGATATTGGTCATCGGTAGAGTCGTCATTGCTCGATTAGGCACAGAAAAGGGGCACGTGGAAAGGGAGTTTCGGCCATCCTGAGAAAATTGGCGCAAAGAAACGGATGATAGATTCAGATATATAGGGCAGTGATTGATGGATCAAGTCGAAACAGATAACTTGATTTGAGTACTACGATGCGCGAATCTCGCAAGAATGAGAAAGGTGGGCAGGGCAGTGTTGGTTCTTAGCGTTTTCGACCCCATCTTGGGGAAGTGGTGTAGGGGAACAGGATATGATGGGCAAGGTCTCACCGTACGCGCTTCGAGATGCTGAGCTGTCTACCCTCCTGCGGGCTTGCTGCTTCAAGGCAGACTGTTGCGGTGAGCCATGGTGTGATGGGCTGCTTGCCTATTCGTAGCCTTCTCGACGAGTTCCAACGGACGAGAAACTCAAATGATGGAGTGGCGGCTGGAACGCAAGAATGGTGATGATAGGCCTTGGAAACGGCTCTTTTGGAGTTCCGAGCCAGGCCTTGCGAGGGTGACTCGTCAAGTGAGATGACAGTTTCTGGTGCTATCGACGCATATGAAGGCTTCTGCCACGAACCGCGGACACTTGGGGGCTACGAAACGAAAATAGATTCACCGTTCGAACCAAGATAGTGGGCATGAAGCATTTGGAGCGCGGCTTTTGGTGTGGACAGGATCGTGGCTACGTTGGGCAGCGACCAACGCGATTGCTACCTTACAAGGTTGAAGCGGCTGTATTGAATCAGAGAGCACCACCGGTGGGGGGCATCACCAAACCTGTCAATAATGAAGCATCAATCGTTGGCCGAGGTGAAGAAAATCGTGCTGACGATCGCGTTCATCGTGGTGATAGACGCACAAGATGTTGAAATCTCGCCATTGCGTCGTCGATCAAATACGAGCCTGGGTCGCAGGACAGTGACCCCTGAGCTGCAAAGGGGCACTCAATGAGCGAGACAAAGTGCGAGTTCAAAGACGACGAGAAATACGGGTACCAATGTGACACCATGTGTCGAAGTTCCACCGCAGCACCTTGTGGACGATGGTATAGAATCAATGGCTCGAAGGCTAGCTTCGACAGCCTGGCAAAGAGATGGAAGAAGGCCCGGATGAACGGAAGCTCGCACGTCGCGTGCGCCTCAACTCGACACCTAATACCGCAAGTACGCTGCGCACCAGTACCGCCCAGTATGTGTCGGACATGGTTGGGAAAGATCCCTTCGTATTACTCCCCGGCGCAGTCATCGATGGAATTAAATTCCATAACCAACAACCATCAATTCGAGAGATCTGCCTCATTAGAGAATCATGACAGGTCGCGGTGAAAAGATACCTGGTAGAAACAGGAAGGTGCTCCAGTGTCCCCTCTTCAAGCAAACCCTGCTGTGGATAGCTCCCACATTCCACCAACCCCACGCGTCCCACGGTTCTAGCCGAGTAATATCCGTGGAACCAAGAGCGATGACCCGAAAATGTTCTCGCGCAAAGCCCGGAGTCGATTCTCAAATCGCATAGCCCCCACTGGATGTGCATATCCCGCTGGTGCCTTACGTCCGCGAGGAAGAGTAGGTGGTCTCTCTCAATCCCATTTAAAGTATGCAGCGATCCGCCCGGGGATCTGGCCCTCTCAGCTGTCTTCAGAAACGAAGCTAGATTGGTCAACGTTCCTTGCCGCTGGCTGCACGTCATAACGGCCTCGCGTGTGGCGCCGTACTAGCGAGAGCCGCCAGTCCTACCACAGTCCGGATGAGGTCCAACGACATGGGACGACTTTGACGACGTCTGTTATCTTAAGGGTTTGTAAACGTCCCTCGAACCCCCAATTTTTTCGTCGTTCGTGTCTAAAAGACCACAGGGTGCGACCGATGGTATGGCTTTAGGCCAGTCGAATTGAAAACGGACCTAGGGTCGTCAATCCGGATTGTTCCTGGCTATCGCCTTGGCCCCTCATCCACGCTGATGGCAAGTGTCAAAAAGCCTGTGATAAGGTTAGGAACGGTTCATGGATATATTGCGAACTTACCTGGCGTCCGAGAGGACTCGGAGTGACGCTGTCGCGCTTATTTTCCAGCCGGTGCTTTCGCAACGTTCCAGGTTGGCAGGGTTACGGGCAAGAAGCTGATGACCCCACTATTGCATACAACGAGTATGCTGTCTTTTTCGGTCTCTCTCTCTCTCTCTTTTTTTTTTCCCCTCCTGCTGCATCGGCTGCGACTATCAATCTTGGAGTCAAGAATCGAGAGGGAAAACAAAAGGGAAGAAAAGCAATGGGTGAAGAAGATGCAGGAAGTGTCGGGGTAGGCAGAGTTGGCCTTGCCTACAAATGAAGGATTGACGGGCGGACAGCGAAGCTGAACGCCAGGGTGTGTTGCTCGTTTTAATGAGCGGACAGGGTCTCCTCTGCGCGGGTGCCTTACCGCCAATGGTTGCCATTCGCTGTACAGAGCGCATGTCCACTGCCTCTGCGACAGTCAGAAGACTTCCCGAGTTCATTCAGAACACCGACAAGCGTTGAATTGAGATTGAGTGTGTTATCCGGTGATGGCTCATGGGTATCGGCGAGATGGCGTGCGGTGAACGAACCCGACCGCGCTCGGCTGTCTTCATTTTGTCTCTACGCATGACAGCGAGAATGGCCGGCTTTGCTCATAGGTCCAAGGCCTTCTTCCTCTTCTCGCAGCACTTTTCAGCCGCAAACCCGCGCCCGCAAGTCTGGTCTAGACACACCGGTCCGGACAGGGTCGTAATGAGAAGGGTGAACGGGGCGAACAAGGTGAAAACGCCACCGACAGGCCCCTCCCCCGCCGATGATCCGTCTGGCGAAATCAGAACAAGCTTACACTACAACGCGCACGGGAACGTACCCGCGTCCTCTGAACCATTGGCATGGAGGCTTTCTTGACATTTGGCGACCGCACAGCCGCAAAACAGCGTGGCCAGCAACACGCGATACCCCACAGCATGCCGTTCGTGCCCCTGTGTTGCGGTGATCAACCTCGTCGACTGCCCAGCGGCGGGGCAACGTTGGATGCTGTGCTCATGCACTTGGCACCGGGTGGGCTCTAGATGAAGCGAAGGCTAGGGCACCTCATCTTTCGGCTTGGTCACATATGAGGCCTTCGTCGGATTCGTACCGTGCAGAACACCCTTGCCCGTACCTTAGGGCGCACACTTGCGAGCTGCGAAGCAACGAGTGTCAGAGTTGACAATTCCTCTTCTCATATATCTGCTCTACGTCCCGAATGCTTCACAGTCAGTGTCGACATGCGACTTTGCCATTCATCCGTTCGACAGTCCCACGCTGGTACGGCAAGCATTCGGGTTTTCAAGCCAGATCACCCACCACCAACAAAAGCAACCCCGTGCGCGTCTTCAGGCGTGCATACACCATCCCAAATCATGCCAAAGGAAGGCAAAAAGCATCAAACTGCCAGGTACGAGCACTTGATCTGCCCCGTGCGCTGGAGTCGTGGTTCACAAGACTAAGGTCATCCCCGTCTATCAACAGTGGGCTACCTAGAAGAACTCACCCAAGGCCCATGATGATTTCCCGGGAACGCTCCTCAACTTCGCAGCAAGCCGTCCCAGCAGAGCAACCTCCCACAGAAACTTCGGAGACGCCCAGGAACTGATTGTCAGTTGCGTCGACGACGGAGAACATGCGCGCAACCCTGGAGCCTCAGACCCTTTCACTGAGCGTCTACCTTAGGCATAGCACTAGCCTGCGGGCTGATGACACTACAGAGGGCAAACCTGGGTGTCACCGCCGATTCAAGTGAAGAACCCTAGTGGCTTAGGTAGCAGAAAATGGGAAAGACGTCCGACTTGTCACCAAAATAGAGCTCTTTACAAACAATGTTCTCACTCAATCCGGTATTTCAGAGGTCTGAATTCAGCCAAACTATGCTTCACCACGTCTGTCCCTCGTAAATCCTTCCCCCCTTCCGGGGGAGGGCTTATCAAGTTCGCTTGGGATAGGGGGTAAACCTGTGCAAGTCCGCCTAACCTACCTGTGTGGGGACCTGACGTTCCGGAGCCGAGTACCGTCCGGGGCAGCGAAACGCAGCTACCTCTGCCCAGGTGACCTCCACCAGCTAACGCTGAATAGACCTCTCGTTGCAACTGCAGCGCACGCGTTCCGCGTCCCGCCATACCCCGGCGCGTCTAAGCGAGAGGTTTCATCCGGAAGGCAGGGCAGACGCGGTGACCGTGACGTGACTAGCAACGGGAAGCATACCCGTTGGCGACCGTTTTGCACAGCAACCAACCCCAGCCCACCGAGGAGGAGGCTCTGCGACATGGGGATAGTTGTGAGCGGGGTCCTGGTCGAGTGGTGGCACTGGACCACGTCCAAGAACGTCTGCATGCAGGTTCTCGTCAAGTTAACGAATGGACGCCCGCCGAGGGCGCGTTGGGAGGCCGTGAAGAGCTGCATTTCTGTCGTCTGCAGCTCCCGACAGTGATGTTTCGCCCCGCAATGGAGCGGCGACGGGGGCTCAGTTCCTAGCTTCCCCGGGAAGGGCAGGGGCAGGGGCAAGGGGCAAGGGGCGAGATGGGCGAGGGGGTTAGCGACAATCCCCAGGTGGCCTACTCGCGCTATCAGTTGTAAGGCTCACCATCACGATCGCCGCGTCCAGTCTGTGTGTCTGATGAAACTTGTCGTTCCGGCTTGCCAGGGTTCGACGGACATGTCCCGCGCGGGAGAAGTGTGCTACGCAGCTGTGGGGAGGTTCGGTTCTTCTCACACGATATTACGCCGTGAGCCCTAGAGGCTATGGGCGGCGTCAAGCCTCTTCACAGTCCTCGCAACTCTACGTTCTTGTGCGAAACTAAGTGTATTTGCTTCTAGTCTAACAATGACTGCTGGTTGCCCCAGCCCAGTAGCAAGTAGTCACCAGCATGAAGATACATGTCAGAGTGTGCCAATCATCTGAGTTCCCGTTGTCTTGCGAAGATTTCCTGCCGCGAGAGTTCACTCGTGCTGGCCATCCTCGCTCGATGGCTTGGTGTGTGGTTGATCGGATGACTTCGTCTTAGGTTTAGGCGGAATCGTTTTCGGCCCGGTGTAGATCAGGGCAGATTTCGAAAGGAGACAGCCCTGAGGTTCCCTACCGTTGCCATCAGTCAGCCCCGGGGAGGTTCACGCGGTCACGGAGGCAGTCATTCATGCTCACAGTTGCCCCTCATACTTGGTGGTAAAAGACATTGTCTTCGTGGTAAGGTTGGCGATGCAGCGGGCAAGACGCGTGAGAGTCGGTGGCTCAGACGGGTTGATAGTTGCAACCAGAGGGGTTTTTGAGAAATAGAGAGAAGCGCGTTGTTGTCGAACTCACGATGCTGGAGGGGCTGGAAAGGGGCATATTTATAGGAAACGAAGGGGCAATATTGTTGTCGTCGTCGCTACATTCTTCAGTTGTGTGCCCTAGAAGAAGGAAGCAAAAGCAAGCAAGGCCTCTCTGCACGGCCTACTTGGCCAAATCCGCCAGAGGACCCGACAGTTGACGAAGTTCGCATACGAGGCTAGCTAGTCCTCGCTCCTCCTTGTAACCATGCGGCCATCGACGCAGCCAGGTGCCGTCGAGGGCACGATGCTGCATCTCCCAAGCACTGCGCCGCGTGATAACTCAGTCTACAGCACTAGGGGTGCGTCAAAGTGCAAAACACCAGCGGAAGTATGAAGCCGGGCATCGTGGTTGGCTCGCAGTGAGCCAGAGAAGAGGGCGTCGCGCGTCACCGATCCCTGTACTTTTCTTACCCATGAATACCACACCTTGGAGCAGAGCGATAAGTTCGCATGTGCGCTCAAGGGGCCCTTGGGGGTTCGAGTACTTTCCAGCGTTTGTGATGCCAGGGAGGGACAATCTTCAGGCGCTGTGAATGATGAGCATCGTTGCCAGCAGGGGAGGGGGCCTTGCGGTGGCGCTCCAGACCTTGTAACTTGCAATTACAACATACACATCTGTAGTGTGTTGGCAGGAAACTCAGCGAGGACAACGATTTTGGTGTCAAACAGGGGGTCCCTCCAGTCAAGCTCTCTCACTGGGAAGATCGGCCCTGTCCCTCTGCAAATGTCACCCGATTTCGTTGACGCGTTGGCCTGCTCAACACGCGCTCCGGCTTCCGATCGGAGACACGCAGCTTAAGCATAGAACGCGCGACTGACTGCCGGAATCTTGAACATCCTAGACGTCCACCGTAGATGACAGGCTGGGATGTTCTGTCCCGGTTCGGTCAAGGTGAGTCCCCCTAGCGAATCAGGCCCAGTGTGCTCGGCACCAACGAAACCAGTGACAGGGGAAGAAGAGGACCCCTCACCTGTGGCTGAACAGATGCTTAGACAAGCATGGCTTCTGCCCTCACCAAAGGCCCCTTCCCTGCCACCAATTTTTCATTCGGGCAAGCAGGTCGATGGACAAGTCTACGCCGTCTGTATGGTGGTTGAAACCTGAGACTGGCAGAACGATTGATTCCGTCACTCGCCCGTCGGATTTTGCACTAGCAAAACGTCGACTTTGGGTCAAGCAAGGACCACTGGCGCGGTGGCTGTGGACAGACGATCGCAACAAGTCCTGCCAAGTAAACCGCGCCACCCTGCCTATCTCGCTGCAGAACATTGACAATGCACTCGCCACACCTAGGTGATGGTCCGCAATAGTTTCATTCCGTACACAGTCTCGTTAAGCGGCACAACATGGCACTTGGCATAGCTTTGGTAGGTATTCGAGAATGGCGGGTAGAGAGGCGCACAACGGAGATGCCATTGACCAAAGAGAAGCGACTATTCAGCACGTCAGTGGTTATGCCTGCGATATTTGGAAGGGAAACAATGAAAAAGTAAGCTACACAGAAGGAAAGGCATATGTCGTTGCCATCAGGTGACCGCTCATAAGGCTGATGATGTGTCATCGAGGGACGGATCGCAGGGACGGATCGCAAGCACGTCTCGAATCTTCAGGGGCAAACAGATCCAAGGATGCGCGAACCCCAGAGGCAAGAGCTGAATGGACCAACCAGTGCCAAATCCATGGGCGGCTAAGCCATAAATAGGAACGCCCAACGTTGCACATGCTTTTCCGGCACATGGATTCATCTGACTTTAACATTTTCCGGCCAGAGGCATGCACAGCACGTGGTTGCTCATGTCGAGTTGGTGACCCCGGTTTTTTTTTCACTATGATGGCTGCATTCTTACTTGGAACATGAGCCTTTTTGTTGGCTCGCGCCCTAACCGCACGTATTAGAGAGCGGCGTCTGGCATGGCATGGGTCTTCACCACTTGCAGTTACAGTGCCCACACCTCCACCCCGGGGGTTCCAGAGTGCGATGGACTACCGCGTCATGCGGAGAATGAGCAGAAACTTGCCAGGTTGAATGAGAGGCAGGCCAAACACATCCCTTTTGTCCGAGTCAGTAGTACTAAGTATACCTCTTCCAAAAATTTCAGGGTTTTTCATTTGTGAGCACCTCTTTGGGATACTTCGGCACGTCCTAGGGCGGTAGATCCCCTGAATCGAGTGTTGGTTGTAATAGTACAGCCTGGACAAAGACTAACCCCTCGTGGCTGTTATTACTTAAAGGGCCCTTGAGCAGGGGATATGGCGAAGATTCGGATGATGTGCGATGTATCTAATCGTGGGGCCGGGTTGATGGGCCGATCGGGACTGATTCTTCCATCATATATTCTTCTCAGTCCCCCTTTTCAGTTTCATTTCTTGCAAAAACTGTTGGCTCTCAACATTCAAATCATCCGAAACATCCCGTCAGAGAGCCTGGAAATCTTGTATTCGCTGCTTTGCCATCATAGTGAAGTGCAGCGTTATCCCCCACGGTACCGACAAAATTACAAATTGGCAGTACCCCCTTCCCCAAATACCTCCCTACCCTTTAGGTCATGTCGACCCGACCAATCTCGCCATTGGTAATGGCTGTACTCGGTCTGCCTCAGACTAGTTGTTCTTCACTTCGTCCCCAGGATCCCGGGCCGATCCTTCATGGGGTGCTGCTTCCTAGCCACCCGAGCTGATAGGGCATCGTCCCACCTTCTTGCGGCCCGATAGAGGCTGAGAAGATTGGTGACTGCAGAGCGGATAGAGCGGTGAGAGTCTGCGATCCACTGGCTGTTCTTCTTGAAGATCGTCGTCGCCGCTGCTGGCTACATGCTTCGTACGACTTCGTGCACACCCACTGGCCTCCTTGACGTATTCGACCGGTGAGCGTACTTGTCCATCGTTTGAACTCTGCCATTACAGAAACAGCACATTCAAATCTTCGCCAGCATCATGTGAACATGTGATGATTCTCTTGCGTCTTCTTTACGCCCGAAAGCATCTAGAAGGCGACGAATCGGTCACCAGATCAGCACACCATCACTCACCGCAACAGCCAAGAGAAGGCAGACAGCTCATCATCTCAAGGCGCCTAAGGTCTACCTTCACCCGTTATGTCTTCTCTCCCTACACCATCTTATCATATGGGGTCCGAAAAGAGGGGCAATCGACCAACATCGCCATCTTGCTGGCAATGTTGGCAAGGCTGCAGCGTCCGGTCTTTGCCCCCGCTCTGTATGATCATGCTGATGTCGACACTTCCAGTCGACTTATATAAAGTGAAGACCTCAGTCATCCATCTTCTATGAGGGCTCAGATGAAGAACAAGACACGTCTACTCCTTTTCTGCCATGACTCTTCTTTCTACTGATGCCGAAGCCGCACACGGCGAGAACAGCATACCTGCTACGACGCCTGCACCCCCCAAGAACCTGAACATAAGGTCTATCCTTCACGAATGGGGGCTGTATCCACAACCTGCTGAAACTTCACAAAGTGCGTATCCCACTACCTCTGCCACTGGGATACCTAGTTGACACAGCAAGCCACGGACCCGGGAAATCCTACGAATGGCCCATCGTTAGAACCCTTCTATAGTCGCCATAGTGAGTAAAAGTATCAGAAGAGTCCCATTTCATATCATTATAACATGCATCAAGTCAACCGGTACCCCGAAGGTCTGCCACGCCAAGCCGCCGAGCAAGAGGCATTCGAGGGCACCGCGATCCACCGAAAGTTCGGCCTTCTCCTACAACGCTGTCTCTTAGACTACCAATACAAGCTCTCGGCATTGGCAAAGAAGCTTCTTGAGTTGGACCTTCAAATGGCTGCTACCAGAGCACCAGTTGGTCTCGCAGAGGCTCCAGAGAACGCCAGAGACATTGAAGACGGAACAGACACTGAGCAAGTCCCTGGCAACGAAGCCTTGTTTAGCAGCGAAGAACAAGACGACATACTTCCGCAGAAGATATCACAAGTCCTGCAGGAGATTTGGCCGCTTCTTAACAGCTATTGTAAGACACATCATACCTGTACACGTTTCAAGGCCGTCTTAACTAAGAGAACGAAACCGCAGATCAGATGTTGTCCAACGAGAAAGCTCTGAGGCTATTTCACGAAGTACAAGAGCCCGAGTTCTGGAATCGATACTACAAGATTGAAGATGACGGTTACCTGAACGAGGAAGAGATGGAGTATCTTCGTTACCCTGAAGATTTTGTCAGCACAGCAACGGATCCGCTGTGGCCGACTATCGCAGGGTGGATGCACATACTGCCGAAGTGGCTTCTGCTGGTAAGCTCTCAAGGACAGCAGAACTTATCAACACAGGTTTTGCTGACTTTTCCCGTGCGTTCGAAGTTTCTCTTCAAGGATACTGGAATGGAGAAGCAGAACTTTGCGTCTGGTCTGGGGATGGGACGGATGAAGATGTTCATCAAAGTCATTCTTTCATTGACTTACGCAATCGTTATATTGCTGCCGATTCTGTTCCTCTACATCTTTCCAGGCATGGGCAGGTTAGGCGCGGCTTGCCTCGTGACTGTTTCTACCGTCCTGTTCATAGCTATGATGGCTGGTCAACAGGGGACCACACGGCCGGTCATATTTGTAGGTGCCTGTACCTACGTTGCCGTACTCTTCGCGGTTTTGTCTAGCCTCCAGGGGAGATGAGCTGCAGCAGGACTGGGTTGCAGCCAAGGTGGGAACTGAAGCTGGATTCCAGTTGATATTCGGCTCCTGGGTCATGTAGCATGCTCGACTGAGCGAGCCAATAGTACTGTGCTACAATTTTGCGACCGTACTTGGTTAGCAGAACGAAGCTGTCTATTGATCCAGGTGCCAGGGCGGAACCTGGTAGCTTTAGCGGAGGCGATGGGCTTGATGTACGCTCGTAGGGCGTGTCTGATTTTGATCGAGGTCGGAAACGAAATTGCTGAGTTGTGTCTTGATGCATGTTCGTTATAGTATCTTCTTTGTTAGTTTCAAACAATGCGCGTAAGAAACAAGGGGAAATAAATGGAATAAATTAAAGTCAATTGTTTGGGGAGTAGAGGGACTCTCTCCCGCGAGCCCGGAGAGGGCCCTGACGGAAGAAATTCTTCTTGTTGGTTCATTCTACTTTGTTTAATAATATCATGATGTGAGTCTCCCCATCATAATGAAAATGGATCCAGAAGAAAATTGTGTTATTTCAGTCGAAGTTTCACGTACTACTTCAACACCTGAATCATGATCTATGATCTCTTTGCTGCAAAAGCGCCAGAGTTTCAGACAGTGGAACCTGGAACAGTCACAAACCCGCGAAGAAACATAGAATGGCAGCGTTCGATCCCTACTATCAAGTGCTCGCCTTACTGGTTAAGAACGCAACGAGAACGGCAAGGTAGGCTGAAAGACCAAGCAGGATTGTCTCAGTCTGAATATTCTCCAACCACACCAACACCATGGCGACGAGACCAGAGAATGCAAGGACAAGGCCGACCGCAATTTGGATGCTGAGGTTGGGAAGGAAGCCTAGCAACGCCACTGGAAGCAGCAAGAGAATCGCGCAAAACCAGATGATAACAGCGCGGAAGAGGAATACCACGGCGGCGTAATAAAGGCTCTTGGCGTTCTTCTCTTTCCTTGCACTCCTATCTTGCAGCATGTTCTGTACCTAGTCAGACCAGTTGCACGCCGCATGGTACTAGAGCAGTGGGGGAAAATTACTAACGGTGAAAGCAGAGTCTGGTGACTTGTAAAACAGGCTCTCGAATGCGAGCCGCAGCTTATCGGGCCGTGTGCTGATGAAGTCATTTACATAGCAGAGGTATTTCATTTCATCTTGACCAAGATAGCCATCATTTCGAACTTTGTCGTACCGAAGTTTGTGTTCCGCGTCGCCGACCTCGTAGAGCGCTGCGATAGCCTTCTCGTTGAGCAATGCCTGTTCTACTTTTATGAGCAAAAGCAACATACTTGGAGAAGTCGAATAGATTAAACTTACGGTAGCGCGCAAGATTCTCGAATATTGCTTCTATCTTCTGGTTCCGAGGGTCAGACTCTTGATCCGACTGTACAGCAGGTTGGTTCAGCTGCCCCTGTACATCCTCTCCGTTGGCTATTTGCCAATCCAGCTCGAGAAGCTGGTCTTCCATGCGAGTGATCTTCTGCTCGTAGTACAGAAGACAACGATTTCCGAGGTAGCTGAATTTGCGGTGGATCGCTATGTTGACTGATTCATCCTGTTCGGCGGCGAGGCGTGCCCAGCCCTCTGGATAGCGCTCGACTTTCAACACGTTAACCTGGCCGACGTCGATACTATGAGACTATTCAACGGGCTGACTTACCATTATGACGATAGATTTTGGCGTGTGCACCACTAGGGGTCTGTTGATTTGGATCTGGAATGGTTGGAATGCCGCGGACGGGTGAGGAGTGCCTCGCATTCGTACGAGGATCGGATGGGGAATGTCTCTGGAAGTTGAGAAAACCGGGCAAATTGCTTCCGATTACATCTAATCCACCCCTGTTCGGTCTGCTGTGAGTCGTTTCTGATGATGGCTCCCCGTGGTTGTTCAACCCAGCTTCAAGGTTGATTGAACGCGGACCCGACATTGTTAACCCAGGAAATGGAATATCATGGAAGAAAAGGGGGGGGCTGCGGATCCAAAGAAAGGTGTAAAACGGGCTCTATATTGTAGGAAACGGCCTTGGTGCAGCAAAGCCGACCAAGATAGGTTCGGACTATGAACATGGCGAGGCTCTCGTCGAGAGAGACAGAAATGTTGGTCTTTGGACCCCAAAGAGAACATACGAGGGTGTAGGGCGGAGAAATGTAAGCGGGCGACCAAGTATCTTGCGCCGCTCAACTCTGAACCTTAAGCAGTCCACTGATAACTCGAGAATTGGAAATGGACCGCGGCGGTCTGGAATGGTGTGATAGCTTCTTCTCCTAACTGGCTGCCTGGTTTCCACTGTCGCGTTCCCCATAAGGGTGCTCTTCAGAAGAACGGTGATGCCTCGATTCAATCACTGGCAGCGCGAGAGGAGTACTTCATACTGAATAAGGATTTCCAGTAAACACCGGGAGTCTTTGAGAGAGACTTTGATGGACGCCGGAGCGAAAGGGACCTATGGCTAAGAACAGGTAGACATGGGGACGTAGACAAAGCGGGAGACTTGGAAGAGTGGCGGTAATGATCATAGTGGACTGGAGGCTGCAAGTCATCTTGCAGGCGCCGCTGGTCTGTCCCAGTCCACCTGCAGGCTTCGTGGTGCCCATCATGCACGGGATCTCCAGCGCATAGGGCAGCATTCTCACCGGTTCAAGGCCGGCGCTTGAGTGAAGCGCGTCCAACACACCGGTCTCTTCAAGGCTGTCTTAGGCGCCATCTGTAAGACACCCTTTCGCGTGGGGCTAGACCCAATCCTCGGTGGGCCTAACTTGCTTGCTGGTGGAGTGAGGTTCTCAATGGTCTGCTCCAACGCAGTTGAAACCAGTTGTCGTGTTCAGCCGGAAGGTGCCACTTGAGTATGCAATTATTGACGCTGCTTTCAAGATGCCCGGCCTAACCTGATGAATAAGAAGGGAAAAGATGGATAATCTTTTCAGGGACGGAGCGAAGAGTGTGCAGGAATATCGAAAATAAGAAGGAAGGGCAATACTACCGGATTTCAGCTCCATCCAGGAAAACGTTGCGCATGATGCGAGAGGTATGTAGCATCTGTTGGTCCTGAGATCACAAAAGGGGGTGAGTGCCAGCTCGATAGTTGATATGAATGCGGTATAACGTCCGTCAAGAGCGCAGAAAAAAGAATGGAGTCCAAGTCAAAAGGAGGGGGATGGGGGTGCGGGTATCCGTTCCCTTGCTTTCATCTGCCAATGGCACCCAGAAGCCATCACACAACTTCATGCCCAACGGGAACGTTACACGGTTCCTCCAGTCAGGCAGGTGATGACGGTGTCTTGCGCAAGACCAATCTTCAAGGCCATCTTCTTCAGACGCAGTGACCCCCTGTAACCGGCGCCCCCGATGAAATCTGCGGTCCTCGCGCCCCGAGCCGTTTTTAGGTTGAGAACCCCAGTCATTCGGCCCTATTTTCCAAGCAAGCCCGGTTTTACATGCCGAACTTCGCCGGCACATAAGACGACGTCGTCCCGCGAATTTCAACGACAGCCGGTCAAAAGGCTGACTTCGAGCCATTCTTGGTCGACGGTTGATCGATTTGCCCTTTCCGTCTTCATTCTTTAACCTGTCTGTGAAGCCACTTGGCTTGACTATGATTGCTTGATTCGAAAAACCCGCATCCATTCAGAAACATCTGCGATTGGCCTGTTGCCGTTTCACCCGGTCGGTGGAAAGCAAAACGGTGCCATGCAATGTCATCCATGATGGCCTGTCTTTGCTTAGAGTGTCGCTTGACAAGTGTCCACCTGGAACGCTCAAGAAGTATAAAATGACCGGCAACAGGAGACATGTCTGTAAGCGCAACATTTATCTTGGAAAATGACGGATCCAGAAACACCGCGCACATGGTTGATCTATTGCCCAGTTTCGGTGTTTTTCGAGAGTTTCGAACTTTTCGAGGTTCAAGAGCAGGCTGTTGGTTCTGCAGCATCAAGGCACCCATGGATCAGGCGCGCTCTTCAGGCTCATCCGGCCGGATCTTTACGACTACGAAATTCGGACAAAAGACTCGACTTCGAGTCCCCAGCGACCTTGCGAGAAACCCTCGACTGTCTCGGTGAGTAACGAAGGAGATTGCCATTCCAGAGACAAAAGAGCGTCGGCGGAAGAAGATGCTAATTTGGTGGCAGCCTAGGTTGACAGGGGTCAAGCCACCCCAGCACTCTGCTGCGCTGGCAGCCTTGCTCCGGGGATCAGCGGCTCACGGACTGCCTGGACCGGCAACATTTGCTCAGATGAACGCGGCATTTGGTCGATTCATAGCACTAGGAGGTGCTCCCTTCGGCCCGCTGCACTGACAGCGATGGAGGCCGCAAGAGAGAGACTCGAGATTCAAAGCACCGGTACGGCGAGCGGTCTGACGGGATGAAATGAGCATGGCTTGCCGATGGAAAGTACAGGGAGAACCATCGACTTTATCAAGGATCGCTTGCCCCGGTCCCAACGCGTACCGCGTGCGGCCCGCTTCCGTCCTCCCCTGACGCGCCGAAGCGAGAGGCTGTTTCATCAGTAACTTGTAAGGCAGACAAGACGCGATGATCTTGACGTGACTCCCGCAACCGAGAGCGCGACAGTTCACTCGCCACTGCGTCCCCTGGCTCCAACCCCTCCCGGGGGATCAGGGACTCGATGTTCCGGTGAGCATCCCGTCTCCAATGACGGGCGGAATCCCAATGTTGGCCTGCAGAAGCGCATGCTTCCCACAAGCCCTCGGCGGCCCGCACCCAGTCGCTACCTTGCGAAGGACCTGCACGAAGACGTTCTGGGATACGCTCACTGCCGCTGCTCGACGAGGACCCCGGCTCGCGAGTATCTCCCATGGTATAGCAGAGCCTCCTCGGCGCGTTGGGATTGCTGTGCAAAGCGGCCGCCGAGCGTGAGGGATGGGATGATGGCTCTTGCAGCCTTACTTTTATCAGAAATCCCCTGCTGCTTTAGGGCTCGCGCACGGAAAACACGGCTTTTTTGGAAGTAATAAATAAAGGCACTGATTTATCAAATCTATCCGCTCGCCATATTCCCAACCGTGTCACTCTTTATTGTGTGAAAGCACGAGTTTGGCGGGAGAACTGTCAAATTGCCGCTACAAGAAACGCAGCCACCGCCGAAAGCAAATCAGGGCTAACAGACCGACGAAATGTGTCTTCCCTTTGGAAACAAATCTCAGTGAGTAAAGACATTCGCCGCCGTGCAGTCTCCGAAGCCAATGACAGCTAACCAGGACATTATCGCCATGTACAGAGCTCCCCAGGAGGAAAGAAGTCGCCCCAGGTCTTTCATCGTGGGCAGCTCACCAGAACGAGCAAAAACCGAGTCTCCAGCCTCATCAGGAAGCCGTCCTTCCCTTACCGATGCACGTGGCAACTCCAACGACTCTAACACATCGACGACGACCCGAGACCGTCCTTAACTCTATGCGAAACAGAGATTTCGACTATAAACGCGTCAAGTACCATAGAATTTTGTTGCACGGGACGTGATGGTTCGTGGTTTGCGGAGGATTGGCGCTATACAAGGTATCACTGGGTTTTGTAGTCCGGCTCACCTAGTCTTGAGGCACAATTCACGAGGCATTGCGATCGACCTAGACATACTCTTTTCTAGACCAGCGTGGATGTGACATACTCCATATTCCTCTGCTCTTTGAGGTTATCTGTCGGGCACAGAATCGCAAAGACGATCGGGAAGAAGGCTTGCACCACAGCGCGCGATATGTCATGGCAGCGCGGCATGGCATTCTAGACTTTCGATACCTACATCACACTGAAGAGACACTATCTACATGGTTCTACAGTCGGGCCCGATATCAAGTAAAGCATAAATCGTGTGATCAACATTATACCGCCTACGCTATGCATCTGGGCCTTTCCAATATTAAGACCCGACAATCCAAACGCCCTAGCCCAGCCAGGCTATTCCTCGTCACTGCTATCCATTACAAAGCCACCCCTAGTACGTTTTCTCGACCTCGCCGCCGCCGCCGGAACATCATCATCTTCAGTGTCAGCGTCCACCCCCTTTTCTTCGTCAGCCTCTGCCGTGGCAGAAGCCTTTGGAGACAGCTTTCTCCGTTTCCTTCCATTCTTACTTTGCGACGAACCCGGGCTCGACGTCAGCGGAGTGTGGCTATCTTCCTCTCCACTTCCATCGTCCATGTTTACGTCAGCGCTGGGCCTAGTTGACTGTGGTGTGCCTCTTGTGATGGCCAGGACGTCGTCATCGTTGTCATCACTGTCGTCTAGCTGTATCGCAGCCGCCCGCTTTGTGGTCTGGGAAACCTCTGCAACCACCTTTTCCGCGACCTTGGCTACGCGCGACCGCTGAGCCTCTTCACGTAGGAAGAACTCGCGATCGTACTCCTCATCTGTTTCGTCATCGCTAGCGTGCACATACGCTTCACTCTTGATCTTTCTCATCTTCTCTCTCTCGCGGTCTCGGCGTTTCCTGGCCTTTTCTTCGAGTTCCGAGTCATTTGGTGCCTCCTCGTCCTCGGTCGCCTTTCTGCGGCGCCTCTTCTTTGTCTTCGTGGCAGGCGCATCGATTGCTTTGTGAACCGTCGGGCCAAGGGGCTCGAACAGCGGGCCATCATCAAACATGTCATCGTCGTCATCGTCATCATACTCCACGCGTTTTCGAGGAGCCTTCTTGCGTCGAAGCTGATCTTCGGCGGAACGACCATCGTCGAAGGTTGGCGGGCTGAATTCAGCCTTGTTGATGAAGTCGAGGCTCTCACGCAAGTGGTCCGCAATTACATGAGGAGGGAGAACCCAAAGAGACTGTGATGTCTCATCAAGCATTGGAGCGAGCCTTTCCATACCAACCAGTTTCATGAGAAGACGCAAGTGGGAGTTCTTGAACATTGCCGTCTTGCGGGTGTCGTCATCCGGACGTACAGCTAAGTGACGTTAGCAAGTTGATGCGAGGCTCTGGGGGGACATTTAACTTACTGAAGACGTCGGGGAGGGCCTGGTCGTTGGGTGCTCCACCCTCCGGCAGCACGTCAGTGCCTTCAACCGAAGGTATGATCTTATTTGCTGCTGCCCAGGCACGGCGTTCGCTTTCGACTGTCTCGAGCGTTTTCTTGACCCAAACGATGTGATCAGCTTGGTTCTTGTCCAGCAAGACGCCAACGACGATAGCAATCTGCTGCTCCCTGTCATCCGTGTACTTGAATTCGAGTTCTGCGGCAGGTTTTGCGTGCGACAGGGAGATCGTCTGCTTCTCGTAGCCGAACTCGAGGTAGTGAGCCGTGCTGTTGATTTTGGAGAAGAGCATCTCAATGATGAGCTCTGGCCGCTCGTCGATCTTCTTGATGCACTTTCGGATGATCTGTTTAGAGAGTTCTTCCCACTCCTTGTACATTCCGGAGCTCTTGTTGAGAGGTTCCGGGCCCTTGATCATGCCATGGAAGAGATGAATGATGTCAACGCGGAACAACATGACGCTCATCTCTTGTTTGAACGCGAGACGGTAAAAGTAGCGATGGGCACGCTTTAGCTGGGCATCGTCGAGATCTCTGTAGTATTTGGTGAAGGCGACGAATGTATCGACAACTCCCTGAGGCGTGAATCTTGAAGTGAATCGATGGAAGTCGAACTTTCGCTCCTTTGATTCACGCTCCGCATTGGCTTCGTCATTGGCTGATTCGTCGCCCTCGTCGACCGCATTTTCTACGCCGGCAGCATCCTCAGCCGCCTTCTTCTTCTTCCTTGTGCGCTTGCGAGATCGGACCTGCATATCCATATTCTGCTTCGAGTACGCCTCTAAGATGCGCAAGAAGTGATGTGTGAGTTCTGTGGCAGAGTCGAGATATTCGAAGCCCTGGTCCTTGTACTGTCTGACGACGTTGGCAATCAAGTCGTGTGTGGAGTCTTCATAGAATAGACGGCTAAGAATGTTCTCGGCAATCTCCTCATCATCTTCGTTTCCGGATTCGGACATCTCCTGGACCGTGAGAAGAATTTGGGTGAAGCATCGGAACGCGGCCGTCAATGTCGGCCATTCCTTGTGTTCCCAGGAGTCGTGCATGGTCTTGATGAGGATGATGAACATCTCTTGGTGCAGCACTCCGGCGACAAGGTTGAAACTGCTGACCTCATCAGGAGCATTCGGCTTCTTTACGTCACGTTTTGATTTCCTGCGAGCCCTTTCGGCCTCCAAGAACCACGCGACGAGGTAAAAGAACTGTCTTCGGTGGTAGCCGAGGACGTGTGAGGCCTCTCGTTCCAGAGACTTGCGGACATGCTCGAAAAGGGGGTTGAAGCCTGCATCGAGAAAGTCCTCGACAAAAGTCCGAAGCTGCTTGCTAGCTCGCGCATTAAGCTTCACAGGAGCACCCAAATCTTTGGATTCGGTCTCCTCCTTCTTCGACCTGCGCGGCGGTCGGAATGTCTTCGACTCGTCAAGCTTCTGCTGCCGAGTTGCAGCGTCCGCGAGCGCGTCTTGGCCAACGAGCGTCGACACCTTTCCGTCTTCGCGCTGCATCCAAACCATGGTGCCGAATCGATTGTGACGTGTCGGTGCCTTTTTGTTGTATGAATTGCGCATGGCGTTCTCCTTGCTCATCATTACCGATAGCTCCTTGGCCTTGGTCTTGTTCAATTGCTGTTCATCCATGAACAGCTTCTTGACGTCAACCTGCTTGACCAAGTGGAAGATGATTTCCATCACAGTAACATCCTCAGTCCTGAAGTCCTCCCCCATGTTTGATGCGAACATCAGAAGCACCATGAAGATGTCCTGAAAGGAGAACGCGTCAATCGTCGTGGAACGGGATATCATGGTTTCGTCGCCGTCGAACTTGACGCCTGGCGATGGGGCAATCATGGCGATGTTACGCAGAAGGAAAAGGGCAAGCTTGATGATGCCCTGATCGCGGGGTGTACGGTCGCTAATGGGAGTGGCCATTGCTGGTAGAGCAACGCGGACTGCAGTATGGAGGATCTGAGCTGCGTCGTAGTTGATGATTGCTCGCTTGTAGCCCAATTGGGCGAGTTCGAGGACAGGCATGTGTCGGTGGTGGTTGTTGGTGATTCGCTCGGGGTCTTTTTCCAAGGGCCAGGTGATGGGCACCAGCATCTCGATGCATGCAAGTGCGATTCGCGCCCTGAACTTGTTGTCGGTGGCACTCTCAGGCCACCCCGCGAGAATCGGGAGGAGATCGCCCTCGACGAGGTTTGCTTCCGAGATGCAGCGGGCGACATCCATGCGGTTCGTCTTCTCGTCGTAAAATCGAATCCATTTTTTTAGGTCGCGGAGGACTTCGGTGGCATCGTCACCGAGTCTGTACGATCCATCTTCGGAGGAACCAGTTCCACCAAGCTATCGCACCGTCAGCGGCTGAACAGGGAATTGGGCGGTTTTCCACTTACAGCCGAAACAAGACTGTTGATGTGTGCCCGAACTTCGGGATGGACGACATCGGTCGTCCCGTCTGGCATCTCCATCTTGCTGGAATCGGAGAGCTCACGATGAGGGCTGAACTGACTGTGGTTGTGATGCTGAACCCATGCAACGCCCAGTCGACAGCAAGTGTAGAGCTAAAGAGATTCGACACCAAGACGCGCCCGACGCGCGCAAAGCGCGTTACAATTCGGCAAACCACTCAAAGTAGCCCCACGTCCATGGTGGCTAGTGTTGCGATAAGATTAGATAAGATAGTGGCTGAGGCGTACCTTGCCTTAGCGCCAATGACCGAGGCCGAGGTTAGCCGAGGGCCTTGAGCTTCATCGTCTTGGATCATCATCAACTTGCTCTCAGACGTCCGATCGCTGTTCCTTCGCAACTATCAAAACAAACATCGGCTTCTGAAAGGTCCAATCTACAAGCTGAATCTTTCGATCAAGTTTTGTTGACGAATTGGACATCAGTCGTCTTCAGCCGACCTGGTCTTGTCGACGACTCCTCAACCCCACTGATCCCTGTCCTCTGACGTCTTCCCCATCTCGATAACCATGGCGACTGCAATTGCTCGCGTACGATTCGCAGCCAAGCTGCCTGGCCAGATTCGTGCTTTCAGCTCGACTCCAAGAGTCGCTTCTGCGACAGGCGGTGTCAAAAGATTGGGTGTTATTGGTGCTGGACAGATGGTATGAGGGACCCAGTTGACATGTGAAACTCGCGATCGAGCTACTAACTGGCTTCACTCAGGGTCTGGGTATTGCTCTTGTGGCCGCACAAAAAGCTCAAGTCCCCGTCACTCTCGTAGATGCAAACAAGGCAGCTCTTGATAAGGGTCTGGGATTTGCCGGTGAGTCCGCAGCATCTCCAGTCGCATAATCTAGCTGACCGGTCGGCAGAGAAGCTCCTTGCCAAGGACGTGTCCAAATCTAGAATCACCCAGGAGCAAGCTGACCAGGCGCGTTCTTTGCTCTCTCCGGCCACTTCAATCGACCAGCTTTCAGATGTAGACTTTGTCATTGAGGCCGTTCCTGAGATCCCCAACCTCAAGTTTGAAATCTTCTCCAAGCTGGCTGAGGTCTGCCCCAAGCATGCCATTCTGGCCACCAACACCTCCTCTATTTCCATTACCCGCATCGCGGCGTCGACGACAAAGGATCCCACGGATACCTCCGCCAGCTCTCGGGTCGTCTCTACTCACTTCATGAACCCCGTCCCGATCCAGAAGGGCGTCGAGATTATCAGCGGCTTGCAGACGAGCCAGGAGACTCTGGACAAGGCCGTCGCTTTCTGCAAGGCCATGGGCAAGGTCACCTCCGTCTCTGCCGACTCGCCGGGTTTCCTCGCCAACCGTATTCTGATGCCTTACATTAACGAGGCAGTCATCTGCTTGGAGACTAACGTCGGCGACAGAGACTCCATCGACGCCATCATGAAGAACGGAACCAACGTGCCGATGGGACCCCTCCAGCTTGCTGACTTCATCGGTCTGGACACCTGCCTAGCTATTATGAAGGTGCTGTACGAGGAGACTGGCGACTCCAAGTACCGGCCGAGCGTTCTCCTGCGCAAGATGGTCGATGCCGGCTGGCTTGGCAAGAAGAGTGGAAAGGGTTTCTACGACTACTAGACTAGGTACCAAAAGTTGGTCTCTTACGGTGTTGGAAACTGGAGTACGTCGGCTTCATGTGGAGTAAAGCTGAGAGACTGGTTTGTTCACTGTTAGCTTAATTGACTTCTCAACATGGCCTCCCGTGCTCTCTGAGGTGTGAAACGTTGACTGGAGCATCACAAATCTTCCATTGCCAATTCAGGGGCTTTTCTGCGTCGACGTACGAGTAACAAGCGAATGTTGGGCCATGGCTTCAGGAGCTTCAGGAGCTTTAGGAGACAATAATTCTTCTTCCTTTACACGCCTTCTCCCCCTCGCCCACACTATGTCATGCCATTGCATCGAATTAACACAACTTCCCATCCCACAGGCGAAGACTTCGCTCCCTGCAAAGCAACGTTTGACCTCCCGAGTGGCGACCCTTTCCCTCGCAAGCTTCAACGCGCAACCCATTCTACAAGAGACGTGTCAAGCTGCCAGTGACAAGCAACATAGCTCGACATCCCTTGCCATCGTCCGAATATCTTAGTCCAACCTAGACCTCGTCTTCAGTTTCATCGTCTGGCGTGTTTCTATCAACCAACAGCCCCCCGTGGCGGCGTTCAAGGGGGAAAGGGCAGCCACAATGGGACGACCCAGACCGGCGACATGTCAACGGGACCGGCCCTGAAGATCATCGTGGCAAAAGCCGGCGAATCGTGTTACCATCGTCCCAAATTCGGAAACTCTTTTTCATGTTTTCTGGCCCCCTCGTCCCCCCTCCACCCCTTTCCGGGTCATGGCCAGACGCAGCTCTCAGGGGCGAAGTGCTGGGGGAGACCCAGGCTGAGAGAAACGTCTGCGGGAGTTCCCAGAAGATCACCAGGGCGGCTTAGACGCTGGTCTGGGCTGAGAGGAGGCCATGTATCATGGAGTAGCCTTCGTCGTGTGTGTTTCGAGGTGTTGTTTCTGGTAGAATGGGGGCCGAAAGGGGCGAAGCTCCCGTCTGATGGTTGCCTGCCACGCATCGAGGAGGCCGGAAGGCACAGGCTAGATCCTTACGATGATAGTTGACAAAAGATGCTGCTTTTAGATGTCATTCGTCGCTCGCTCCTGTCAAACGCTAGCTTGGATCTGGTGAAGTGGAAGACGGGTACGTTGGCGACGAGGTATCAAATTGATACATCGTCAGTCGACCCATTTCAACTTTGCATGTATTATCGATCTAAGCCTTGTTAATATGGATAAGCTCATCTATCTGAACTGCATGTGGCGAAGCCGTCAAAAGACGTCTCAGGGGCTGCGGGAGTGGCAGACCGGGCAACAGAAGCGGAAGCTGGACTTTTCGAACCACAACCTTGGTTGAAGGAAACTACTTGAATAGTGGAGTAAAACCTAGCTGTAATTTCCTGTAGTACGATTTTCTTTGACTACCTAAGTTCAAGGTTCATGTGGCGCGACAGTTCAACCTCATGTATACTATCACGACATAAGAGCAGGCTGACGACCTTGCCACCATAGGCCATGCTTATATCGACCACTGGCCTATGCGACAGGTAAACGACTGCTCAAGACTCCTACCACTCTTCTAAGCTTTCTGTAGAACATCTCGACAGGTTCGACGGGGGCAACATGCTAGTGCCGCATCTTGGGATTGCAAGTAGATATACGGGAGTATAAACGAAACATGCCAAATTAATAAACCCAAGCACCTTCACTCAAAATAGTCGACTGACTGACAGAACAGGAAAGAGATACAAAGCACGCAGACAGGTATACCCGTGATATTCATGGCCAGTTTGTTGCTACATCTCTGTATCTGAGGGCCTCGTCGACCGTTGCTGAGGATCATGTCCCAGCGAGTCTGGGGAAACACGTGGTTTGCAACAGAATCGCGTGGCAGGCAGAATTTCAAAGGCTCTAATTATGCACTGATATTGTACTATCCGCACGTGGAAGTGGCTTTCTCTTGAGGGTTCGCAGACTGTGATTACTGTTCCGCTGGAGTAGATGATAGACTTCTCGTATGTGGAACTCACCAAGAGAGACTTGAATATCGACAGAGGGAATGAGGAAACATGGGTTTCAATACACAAATACTGTCCTATCGGTGCAAAGAGATGGAATAAATGATATTCGGACATGGAATCAACTTCTTGACATTGAATACAACCCTCGTACATTCAACTACGTAACATACTTCCATTTCTGATCGTAACAAAGTATTCCAAATCTATAAGCTCTCCTTATGGTACCTGCAATTATCAGAGATGATTCAAAGACTGCTACTGATGCTTACGTGCAAATTGTCTCACAGCACACAGCTACAGCGACCGTCTGGCATGCCTCGAACAGTAACACCGGCTATCACGGAGACTTCCAATCATCCACCTCAACTCGGCAGACGACAACAACAGCAGGTGGCCAAATCCAACTCATCATCTCAGTCTCTGCACCTCGAGCACACCATCATCGCGACGACGAACCGTCGCCAACCCCCAACATCGGATGGTCCATCACATACACAGGGGGCAACAACAGCATCCTACTGGACCACGCAACCAAACAAGGGGCAAACGAAGGGGGAGCAGAGAGATCGTCACAACCGCCCAGAGGAAAAACCATCCGAACACGACGGTCTAGAACCTGTATTGTGCCGCTCACCGTAGTATTCCACGACCAACCCTCACGCAAGCACTCACGGAAGCCCTCATCCACCTAACCTCCTCCCTCACCCCGCTCTCCCGTCCCCCAAGAAGTGACCTCATCGCCAACAACAGCGGGCACGAATCCCAATTCTCCCGCGGGAAAAATACCAAACACCCGCATCCTCCTAGCTCCGGAGGGAGAGGAAAACTGCAACACCATATTGGGCCTCCCCCGGGGAGGCAAACACGGAAGTCCGCCCTCGGCAGCCCGCAAAGCAATTCCCACAAAACACGCAAGAGCTCCCGCGCCACCCTCGGCCGCGGGCACGGGAGCAGGGAGACAGGATGACGGACGGCTTGGGGGAGTGGACATGTCTCTCTCTCGCGATGCTACTCCTCCTGAGACTTTCCTAGTCGGTATCTACGGCATACACACCCCCAATCTATCGGACACCCGCGACGGCGGGAAGACGAAACGGACGAGGCAGCCGCGGCCGGGAGAGCAGCACTCGTTCGACAAGAACACCGGAGCCCGCTTCGCATCAGCGATACGGAAAACCGAACGCGGCACATGGAGGAGATGGACATGCACGCGAAAAAACAACAACAACAGGTCCGCAGGCCGGGATGCCGCCGTCTCTGTGCCGTGTTTCTGGAAGTAGTGTACAGCCACCCCGAGGACGGCCGATGCCTGTTGCACCTCGCAAGAGCCGCCGCGGCCCAGACTGTCTCTTTCCCGCTCGGCTCTCTATTCTACACGCGGTATCTTGCCGAGAATCGTTCTGGGTTTCGAGACGATCGTGAGGTTCGACGATACACGTACAATTCCCACGAAAACGGCCCCATCGCCATCTCAAGTAAAGATGTTCCCTCGCGCGGGATTGGAATAGTATACTCAACCCTGTCAAAAGCAGCAGCAGCAAGACCGAGGCAAAGAAAGCCCACCAATCCCGCTACGGGTCGTACGTCTCATGAGCTTCATGGGCTTCACACACATCTTAGAGGTAGGTAGAGAGGTACACTACTGCCCACCCCCGCAACGACAACACATCAACCTTGCGGTTTTGTAATCTACACCAGTGATCGCCGACCATCACGAACCACTTCGCACATTTCGCATGCAAAGAAATGCCGAACCGGTGGCCTTGGTCCTGCGAGGGACGGGGAGGGGGGCGGCTCTGCCACTGCAGGTTTTCCTCTTTCGGGTTTTCCATGGCGTGAAACACGACGTGCGGGGCGCCTCTGCTGCGATGGGAACGATGCGAGGCACGCAGGAACCACCGACTGGCTGCGAGACGCGTATGGCTGCTACAAGAGGTGGAGGGAGGACCAGACAACACAGCCGCGCATGTAGCAACATCAGAAAAAGGAAGAAAGGGAAAGAACAGCTATAGCGGACAAGGACTTTCTGAATCGTTCCAAACGCGATGCGGGAGTTTTTTTTCACGCAGCGGGTTTGGTGGAATTCCCCGTTGCAGCGGGCGTTGACGCGGTGGTTGTTTGAGAGGCGTTTAATGGGCGCGAACCTGATCGACGCGGGCTACCATTTCCCCTAAATCCCCAGAGATTTGCGACTGCGGGAAGGGGGAATCATTCATGGCACGACTTGCGACGAATTGTTGTCCCGTTATGGGCAGTGGCCTGGCGATGCGAGGTGTTGAGATTTGGCAAGGACGGGAGGCCGACTGCAACCCCGACGAACAACAACACAATGCGCAAAAAGCAAAGAACACGGCAACGCGAGGAAATAAAATGGCACTTTTGGCGTTGACCGGAAGTGAAGGCATGAACGGGCTGGATGCAAGCACCCGCTTCAACGGCTGTCCGTAGATGCCACCTCCCTCCCCCCGGAAGGGCAACCTTAACTGGCAGGTATCGAGTACAACTCGGTCGGGATGATGCATTCTCCTCACGGATGCGGGTGTGTGTGTGTGCGCGCGCGCGGGTGAGAGAGAGCGTTGGCAGCGTTGCCCGAGGTTTTGCGATCTGTCAGGTCGCATTGAAAGGGCTGAGGAGGAGGGAAGGGCATATTCACTGGTACTGGCAGAGGGCCGCACGGATTCTGACACTTGCTCTGCGTGGGCATCCCGGGCGATATGTCGTCTGGCATGACACCTCTTTTTTCTTGGGGATGTAATAGTAGGCAGGTAGCCGAGAAGGGGGAACGGGTGACGAGAACAAACGCCGACTTGACAGGCCAGGCTGGTTCCGAGAAGAGGCGCGCGAGGGTGCCATGGTGAGGATGTCATGGTGGAATTGAGTCTGATCTGAAGTGGTTTGCTTTTCTTTTTTTGGGCGGGAGGCACGTGGTTCCCGTTCAAGTGGCAGGTATAGCATGGCAAGGAAGGGCGTGCTGTGTTGGTGATGGCGATGTGATGGTGGTGGTCCATGGACATGGCCGATATGACGGATGGGGACCTGGACGCTGCCAAGGTGAGGGGTTGCTGGACTGGGCTGAGATGGGGGCCCAGAGGGAAGTAAAATTAGCCCGGTGATGCTATTTCGAACGCTGGCGATGGGCGAAAAAGCTGGGGCTCGGCATGGGCTGGACGCATGCTGTTGTCGAGTTGCGGGCATTGCGGGATCATGGATGGGGGCGAGGAGGGATGAGCATGGCTGCTGTGTGATGGACATGGGGGATG
>JABGMY010003085.1:2130-51893 GCA_014705525.1 Colletotrichum sp. HC292
CAGCAAGCTCGGCGGCACACATTCTTGGCTTTGAAGATACCCTCTCCGATGTTTTTGATTCCTGCCACGAACAGCTCATGATTCGGAGGTGTAGCAGTTCAAACACCACTAGTTCAATTTACATCTCGATGTGATACTACAACATTTTACGTCGCCTTGCCTTGTTATGATGAGTTTTCGCACCTTCAGCTACCCATACGGGTGCGTGCCTTAAATATCCTCCTCTGGTGAGATACGGGAAGGCCGCTTGGATAGTTCTCTCGCTGGAGAGGTGTCTGGTGATCAGGGTTACTATCAGACTTTTTCCACTTCTTGACCCTTCCGGCTCTGCGAAAAGTCTTTTCGCAAAAAAAAGTTATTAGGGCCTCCAAAAGGGTAGACCAATGTGCCTCAGACAGCAAACTACTTACCTTCTCGGCATCCTTGGGCATCTATTACCGGCGTGGACAGAGCTGGACAGTGCTCCCGTTACCTTGCCCGACGGTTGGTTTCGACGTTGTTTCTTGCGGCTCAGATCGAAGAGTATATCAGCTCCTCTAGCTTGCACTTTGAGCCTTCGCAACCCGAGCATCACTCTTCATCCGATCAGTTATCGATTCACCTGTCACGGAGACTAACGGACGCAGTACCAAATCACTGGCGACGAGAGAAAGACCTTCATTTATATTCCATTTCTTCAACGGCTAAAATGTCTACACTGGCTGCAATGGAGGATGTATCTCCATCAAAATCACATCATTTGGATCTTCCAATATACCACCTACTTTGCAGCAAACGCGGGAGATTTCTAGCCGCAATGTCTTCAGCGACCCATTTCGCTATTTTGAATGCGCCAGTAAAGACGGTGGTGCACATTGATATCTGGGAGGCTCTCTTCGACCAACTTGCTTTTCTTGGCTACCATAGGACCTTGGTCAACTGTGCCCTCACAAGTAAAGGCAACGCGTGGTTGGCGCTCAGGCGACTTTATGAGTAAGTTGATTCTCACGAACCTGCATCAAACAGCCTGCGGCTTGTTATGAAACCGTGGATTAACATGCTGCTGAACTCCTTTAGTTTGACATTCCTTCCTCTGGCAGACAAAACAAATCACTCAATTGGAATGTGGGAAACTCTTCACCGTTCATCGACGTTTACCGACGGCCCGCTGAACACGCCGCCTCTCACTTCACGCCCATACCTCACATATGTCCGACGTTACGACAGCTCTAATGTGATTCACGCTCCAGAGATGGATTTGGAGTCTTTGGAACGTTTTGCGGATCAGAACCCCCAATGGAGGAGGAAAAGAACATCGCCCTTTCCCACTTTCTGTTACGATGTCACGCAATCTGAAATACGATTCCTCGAAGACCTGGTCATTGTCAGCAACGAGAACGGTCGGCACCCGATGCTCAGAGAAGTCTCGATAAATACCTGGGAAGACAGAGGCTCCTTCATCCTCTCCTGTCACGCACTGGAGCGTTTGTCAATGAATTATACCCGGGGCTTGACTGCTGAAGCTGGAAAACAAATCAGCAAGAGTCTTCCGAGGCTGAAGCATCTGGAGTTCCCACGTGCGGCGCGATCCACGGCGGCCTCACAAAAGCTGGGCGAGTTCATCTCTCACTTGAATGCAGACCAGCTTCACTACTTCGAGTGCGGAGTCGGGGAAGTGCCGGCCCCGGTGTTTAGAGCCATTGCGAAGCAGACAGAACTACGTGGTCTGGAGTTCCACTTCGTCGAGAAACCGCCCATCTATTTGCTTTTGGTGAGTCCGCTCACGAACCTGACGTCGCTGACGCTGAAGTTCAACTACCATGTTTTTAGCTCGCGACTCCGAGAGTCGTATGAGCTATGGGCCAAAGATGAACGTCAGCAAATTGCGAGTTGGATCACGTCGTGCAAAAGTCTGAAGCGCCTTCACCTCTTCCGACTGCCGGACCTGATCCCTGCCATCGCGGACGCCCTCCCTCATCTCCAACTCGAGAGGCTGCATGTTTACGGCACAGGCAACCATTCTGAGTTCTACCACGCACTGAAAACGCAGAGTAATCTTACACATCTCTTTATAGCGGAACAATCGACCGTTCCTCCCTCTAGGGATCTCCAATGTCGCAAGCTAGTCATGGACGCAGTATGTTCCATGAAGGACCTGCGCGACTTGAGGCTTCACACATCCTTCTCGCTGTATTATCCGCAGATCCGAACGCTGGCGTGGGCACAACCGAATCTTGAATTCCTGTCCTTCGTTCAAAGCGGAGTAGAACAGCCTGCTTGGATCTTGGGCGCCCTAGAGGGTTTCGAGAACCTCAAAAGCCTGACTATCCTGGGACTGACGCGGTTCTCCGCACCAGAAATTCTAGAGTGGATCGAGAAGACCGGATGCCATCGTCGCCGTGGAGGGTTCTTGCTGAGTCTGCCGTCTCAGGAGAGGGGCAGCTGGTACCACGGCGTGCCGCCCGCCGAGATTCCACCGATGAAGAAGGTTGGGAGAGACTCCTTTACCATGCGAATCAAGGAGTTGTTGAGATTCTTGGCGGTGAAGGTAAGAGACCTGGCAGATATCGGAGGATCGTGGCACGGGAACGATTATCTTGAGGACGAGGAGTCCATGTTCCACCACCTTTGGGGAGATGCGAAAGGGCCAAATGCAGCGTCGATATGGAGAGGACATGTTCAAACGGATCATGGTACAGAAGTTCATATTGCTTGAGTGTATATAGAATCTCCATCTTCTGAATGGGATTCAATTGCAGTAGCTTCTCGAGCTTCTAAGTCGACGATATCTCATTTCGGGACGTGTTCGAACCAATAGCCCACCGACAGCCCATCGCAAAGCTCAAAGTCAACAAACAGTTTCAAGATACAAGAGCTGAGGTCTCATGTCAGTAACTAGCATGGTTTTTCCCTACCACAGACTATAGCCATGTTTGGGGCTTTTCATCCCCGTCCTAGGGCTGCGTGCATGGTTGGTTGACTGAAGCCAGGCTCGTTGCAGACTTCCGTGCGCAGGGAGCGCTCGTCGTTGGCCGCCAACACGCGGATCATACTTTGCCGTCGTGATGTGTTACATTTAGCTTCGACCTATTGGAGGGTGATTCCAATGAATGAGGTGATGAAGACAAGCGAAGGAGTCCAAGGACCAAAGGTTGCCGTGGGCCATCTCTTCCGCCCGTTCCTAGTGCCTGAGCCGGCTGAACGTTGAGTGCCGACTAGCCTTTGTCATGCACGTCGAGGAAAGATTTGCATCCGAGGAAACAGGCCATTGTTATCTACCAGTTTTCAGCCATGAAATGTGCCCGTGGACTGTAAACACCACTTTCGCAGTCTGGCTGTCAGCTGGAGCAGTCTGAGCAGGCGCCACTTGGGCAGAATTACTGCCTGTAAGCAGGACCTCAGGGGGAAGTGAGACATGGCTAAGAAGAATGAGCAGCTCAACGATTCCTTTCTCTCCTGAAATTATGAGTTTGCTGCGACTTTGCCAGCTTGACGTTTGATTTCTGACGGACAGCTTGGCAATCTTTATCAACCGACAAGAGGTGTGCACTGGTTTGAAGCCAGACCGAATCGTGAAAGCCTCCAGGTCCCCACGAACTAACACAATGCAGCACAGACAATGACTGAGGCCGGGCCACACAGTGACACATCAACGTGGGTCAACTTTTCTCTGCACCGCCAATCACGACTGTCACTGCTTCACAAAAAACCTGCCACTCCGCCAGCTAGGGTTTGAAACTCGCACAACCGAGCGGTCTTCATCACACGTGGCCTTCTCAACCCCCAACTCGGGCTGGCTCGTTAACAACATCCCAATCAGTTCATTCGAGCTCATCCCCGATGGCACAATTGGCTAGCGCGTCAGACTGTTAATCTGGAGGTTGGTGGTTCGAGCCCACCTCGGGGAGATTCAGTGGTTACATCCCACCTGGGAACATTCTCTTTTGCATTGTGATGTCCTGTTTAACACCCCTTGGCTACTCTGAATCGCCAGGTTGAATTCTGCTCTGCGAGCGAGCAAGCCAGCAGGCACTTACTTGACTTGGTCTCTTTTTTCGATTGCAGCATCTCACAGCTATTTTTCTTTTGCTGACAACGGGTAACGTCATCTTGACTGACGCATTGCAGATGTCTGAAGGCCGACTTTCTCATTGCCTATTTTGGGTCACCTGTTCCGGCTGAGCAGAGACTCGGAACTCCGACGAGCCCCCCGCCAGCACCGAGAATGTGACCCACTCTTCCCGGAGCGCGTCCCCAGAAAACCGCCCCGGGAGGGTCTTCTCGCCGTATCGTACCTAGTCTTTCAGTTCTACGGCGCATGATGAAAGAGACTATGCATCGAAATTGAAAGGGAAGGCTCCGCCAGTGTCGGGCCACAAGCGAAATTGCCTTCAATGAACCTTGCGAGACACGGAAGGAGGATGATTGCGCAGCAACGACTTGCGACTGGCATGTCGCTTCTCGATCACCATCGATTTCTTTGTCAATGCTTTTTGCGAAATGCCAACATTCAGCATCGGGGCAGGATCCTCCACCGTATTGTCGATGTGTCTCTCGGGAGGCAGAAGACGTTGACGCTCAGATCAACCAAAGATAAAGGAACCGGAGGCAAAATGGCGTACTTATGATGCGTGGAGAAGCGCAGGGCGGTGCCATTGGCATTCTTTGATGAATAAGTGGCTGCGCAGACTTGGAGAGCCACGGCCGCCGCCGCCTTCTCAAAAGCTTGCCCTACCTTGTTCAGAGTTTGTCAGCGCCTGATCTTCTTGGGATGGGACGAACCCAGGAATCTGGAACCGCATCGACAGCTCGCTTAAACGAGTTTTCGGAAGACCAGCCTTAAACGGCGAAACAACATACTAACATGGTGTCTTCATCAAGCTAAGCCATGTGTTTACGGCACTTATTGGGCTTGCATCGTCCAAAGTCCAGTGTTCACCGGCAAACGGTTCCTCGTTTCTTGTCGGGGTCTTCACGGTCCAATTTGCCCGCCTCGATGAGGCTGGAGGCCAAGGACCAGAAAGCTGGTAACGACAATAGGACAGGACCCCTCCTGCATTCTTCTCTAGCTCGCCATTCCGTGGATACGCCCCGCAACTACGAGGCTTGCTGGCGAGTCTGGATTAAGCTCTCTGAAGATCACGGAGAAGCATCTGAAGTGGTTGTCAGCAAAAGGGCTTTCCATGCCGGCTGTTCCATTGTTCCCAAACTCCAATCATTGACCATCAAAAACCTCGAGAAAGGCTCCATTAAGAAATTACCGACCCTGGACATCTACAAGTCTAGTGCCTCCGTTCACATGCCAAGACGCCTGGGTGCATGCGAACGGCATTCCTCTTGAGAAGATACTCTCAACATTCCGCAAACGTCACGATGCCCCTGCGTTGGGCGCGCACAGCCCGCAGCTAGTCTCACTTTAGCTCCATGTTCGCCACGCCAATGTGGGATCCCGAGTGCCAAAGCTTCTGCTTTAGCTCGAGTACTGGCTTGTTATGGGGCCACACATCAGACGCCGTCTTCCAATCTCGGCGGGCCAAAAACACCTGTACCTTGTAGACTTCTTTATGGTCTCAGCCGCGGCGTCCTTCGGCTACGCGAGCGCAGGGGAACGACCAGTGAGGAAGGAACTGGTCTGACATGAAAGGGTAAAGTGTGAAATTAGCCAACACCCCCTCCGCAAACGCAAAGGAACTCAGGCAAGCCGGGCCAAATACCGCGGAGACGATCGCTGAGGGCTCGCGTGTCCGGTCCGCCCGGCTACAGCGGCCGGCGAAATGCAGCGTTTGTGTATGTGTGTGTATGTCCTCGAGAAAGAGAGAGGGGGACTGAGGTAAGAAAGCCACAGACCAGTGCACAGCTTTTGGATCCAGGGCCTAGGCTAGTCTGCTAAGCTAGCTGGGCAAATTGACAGCCGTCAGTACGTGCTTTCTGGGGAAAGATTGTCCCGCTAAATGCTGGTCCTTGCCTTCTTCCTTTTCCTCCAACATCTGTAGGTAGTTGGCACCATGGCCAAGACTGCTTCCCGAGGTTTACGTTGACTTTGGTTCCTGCTTGTCGAACCCTTGCGGACAGAGTTTTCCATCGATAAACTCTCTCGACGACAACGAAGACGACCGGTATTGTGGGGGTTGAGGAAGGGGATACGAACACAACATGGCCGCCTTTCGGTTTCTCGTCCTGCTGGCCTGTTTCCTCGGCCTAAGCAGCTACGTTGCTGCCACCGACCTGTCATACAACGGAATCCCTCCATGCGCGGTAAGGATGCTCGATGGGTATGTTTGGTATCGCGATTGCTGACGGGATCTAGATCTCCTGCATTCTTCAAGAGATCGGGGCAGGGCACTCGACATGTGCCCTCACGAATCAGACATGTATGTGTAACGACAAGGTTCTCGCTGGGTACGTTCAGACTTGCGTCATGGCAAACTGCACAGTCAAAGAGATGCTGGGTAAGAACTTCAATCTCGTAGCGATATCATGAAGGTAGCATATTGATCGTTTCGCAGTCGCCCAAAACCAGTCGCTCGCGGCTTGTGGTGTACCTCCAGCCCAGCAAGACACTGTTATGCAGTGGTTCAGGGCTGTTCTTTTCGGCCTTCCAACGTTCTTTATCATCGTACGGATAACGAATAAGTACATGAAGCTATCGCCCTGGGGCTGGGATGACACGACCTGTCTTGTCGCATATGTATGTCAATGCTGCCTGACATGGTAATGACGTGCGCTGACATTCACCTAGGGTGTTCTTGCAGCCTTCTTACCAGCAGCCTATCTTGGTAAAGAACCCAACGGCATCCTTCTGCTGTTTACTTTCACTGACATTTCCTAGCTGAGGAGACAGGCGCTGGGCGAGATATTTGGAGTCTTACTCCCCAGCAAATCACATACTTCTTGGTGGTCAGTTCGTAGATGAAGCCGCTGCACATTTCTAGAATGATGAACTGATACTTCCCAGCTCTTCTATGTCTTTGGGATGCTCTACCTGACTGCGCTCGCCTTCGTCAAGGCATCGATTCTCTTTCTCTATCTGCGCATCTTCCCCGACGAAAGGTTCCGACGAGTCCTCTGGTGCACGCAAGTGTTCAATCTGCTCCTCCTCATTGCGTTCGTCGGAGGCACTGTTGGGGCGTGCCAACCCATTCACTACTTTTGGGATGGATGGACTGGGGAGATGAAGGGCCAATGCATCAACCTGAACGCCTTTGCCATGTGCCACGGCGCTCTTAATGTAGCCTTGGACGTCTGGATGCTCGTTCTTCCTGCAACCCAGGTCTATGACCTTAGGATGCCGCTCATGAGGAAATTTGGAGTGATGCTCATGTTCGGCGTTGGGGTATTGTGAGTTGATATAACCTGGACACATATGACCTTGATTCTAACCATATGTAGCCTCACAGCAGTGAGTGCGTATAGGATCAAGGCATTATTGATCTTCTCGACGTCCTACAATGTCACAGGTACGCCTTAGTTGCCCACTATATGAGAATACACTAACACAGCGCAGCCGACTCCTTCCAAAGCTCCCTTTGGTCACACATTGAGCTGTGTGTAGGCATCTTTGTTGCTTGTTTGCCGAGTACTCGCCAAGTCTGGCGAATCCTCTTCCCCAAGATAGTAACACAACTCTCGAGGACTGGACGCTCAGCAAAGGGATCTAACAGCGAGTCCCAAGCCTCCAGAACCATATCCAGTCCCCCCGAGCGAGCACGAGTTGTGTCCTACGAGGAAGCATCAATAGCCCATTTGGTCGGAGACTTCAGGAACATCGACCTGAACGACCTTCCGTCAGAACCAGATACACCAAGCACACCGAAAACCCCGAAGAGTCGAATCGAGTTCAAGGAGGAGCCGTGTTCTGGCAGCTCAAGAGGCAATGACAGCACGAGAAGCATGTTTAAGGTGAAAGATGAGGCATGATAGCTGGGCTCTGAGGGTGATGTGGAACGAAATTGAACGACTGTGACTACTACGCAGCATCGGACTGGCCACAAACAGGCCAATTCAAAAGAGGGAAATGAACGTCGACGAGTGTCAGGGAAGATCACCGAAGCGATCATAGACGTCCCATGACTAGCTATGGGCCACGTCAAAGAAACACGGCAGCCTATGGAGGACCAAGCAGCAGCGCCGATGTAAAGTTGGAACTTCGAGGCACAGCATAAGAGGCCTAGTGGTCAATACCCAGGCCATTGAACGAGAAGACATCAGTCAAGATTGATTGATTGAGGGATATTATATGGCAACAGGCAATTTGTGATTATTTAATAGCTGATACCACTTGAACGCTGCTCACCCAGGCGTGCGGCCACGTTGTTGTTAACGAATATAACCGCTTTCCAAACGATGTCGAACTCTCATCCGTCTTTGCACATCTTGTCTGACCGAGAGCACCAACCAGGCTGCCCAGAATGTTAGATTTGTTGTTGGTACATCAGGGTATTGGGCATCACGCATACAACTTACCTCATGGATCAGATGAGTATTCGCCTAAAGGAATATCAATCAACTGCCAGAGCCCTTTGACCTTATGCAACACCCTGTATAGAGGCATGCCTTCAGTCGAATCCACATCACGGTCTGGTTCAGATTCCTCGTTTGTTGAGTTGAATTCTCCCTTGTCCTGGCCTTCACCTTCTGGCTCTTGCTCAGGCACTTCTCCATGTTCATTTCGATCGAGCTTCTCAACCACCCAGCAAGAACTCATGCTCCTCAGGATGGGACTCGGTAGCGTCTCCCACTCTGCGTTGAATGGGGTAGCTACAGTACAGGGGCCATCAACATCGAAGACTGACACGAGATCTCATGCGCGTGCCTCGTCCGCCTGGGGCAGTCCAGATGTCGCGGCTCGCAGACTCGCCAAAGCAAGCAATACTTCCTATATTCACGCAGGCCGACGATGTTGCTTTCTCTGGAGAGGATTTTGCTTCCTCTGACGACAAAGTTGCTTCCTCCGTTGCGAATGATCTGGATCGACCAGGAATGTCTACCCCAGCCAGTAGATCAGAGCCCCGAGGAGGAAAAGGAATACCAGCAGTTGGGTGTCCAGGCTATGGACTTCGTGTACAGCCGGGCACTTTTCACAGTTGGTCTTCATTCAGGAAGTATTGTTGATCAAAACCAAGCCAATGTTCTTCGTGCTCTGATCAAGCTCGACAATTTGGGGAGGTATGGTCCCTTGCCCAGGCTGAGAAGTCGCATCTTGAATCAGCTTTATAGCTTTTTAGGCTTGGTTCTTTCTGATCGCTGGTACACACGGGCATGGGTCATTCAAGAGTCTATTAGCGCGGGAGCGGGGTTGTTCCTTTCTTTTCGGAGGGGGAGAGGCATCAGATATTACTCGTCCTTTCGCGCATCACGAAAACCCATTAAGCACAGCTTGGACCTCGAACCACGTAAGTACTCCTCCAAACTGGTCAACATACAGGTCGATGAGTTTCGAGGACTGCTTCGAGTCGCGAGGAGGCTTTTGAGAGAACAACCCCAAGAGTTCGGGATCACGCTCCACTCAGCCTACGGACGTTCTTCGGATATCTTGGAACGCGCCGAACTTCTACATCCGTCACCTACCGCCACCAGCAACTTTCCTCTACAGTTTGTTGGAGGAAATCAGTACGGAAGCCGGCAGAGCGTCAATGCGAGCACAGCCTTAACACTTTTGAAGAGCCGTCACTGCCGAGACACGCAGGACAAAATTGCCATCGTTGCAAACATGTGCAACTATGACGTCCGCCTTCACACCAACTCAATTGCGAGGCATTGCACGTCTCTCCGCTTCGCGATGCTGACTCTCGCTCTGATCAATGGAGACATATCTCTCCTAGTTCCTGAGGTGTACTCACTCAGTGGACCAAACGAAGTAAACGAGCAAGGTATCGGCTTTATAGTTGAGGGGCTATTATCCCCATTCGACGTCAATCCTGGAGCAATACACGATCACTCCATCCTTCAACAAGGACCTCTTGCCCCACGCTCGTGTGTACACGCATTTAAAGGCGTTGAAGCCCGAGGCCTGCCACTACCTGCTTATATATGGACTGTTGATGGGAAACTTGACTTGTCTTCCATTAAGACGGCACTGGCAGAAACATGGCATGCGATGAAGAGCCTGCACGTCAGTGTTACGCCGATCAAAGGCGAATCTGAAGCTGCTTTCAGGTCAAGAGACTACGCAGCTACACGGCAATTCACGAACTACGACATCATGAACAAGGCGATGTGGGAGATTTTCCAACATGGAGACGTTCCTCACGACTCGACCGTGTGGTCTGGCATGGACCCTACTGGAATAAATTGCACTGCCGACTTGGATGTAGAAGATTTGGAAGCCGATCCTGTGGCCAAGAGAAAGCTCACTGGGATCATATTTTTCATCCTGGCAAGTCTTCACAAACTGTCCTTCCAGAACTCTCAGGCAGCTGGTGTGGCGAATAGCATTTGGCAGTCGCTGCGTGTCGATTACACCAAAACAGGATCATCTGAACTACCGGAAACAGTATGCGATGAGCTTTTCACACACAAAGACGTCCTTCTGGACAGCTCCAGTACTCTTCAACTCCACAAGGGGCCCGGTAAATCATATTTCCAGCTCTGGTTCATTGATCGTATCATGCAACACGGCACACTTTGGATTGGTAGGTACGAGCAGGTGCTCGGCCACTTGCCAACTGGGGAATCTAGCAGCCTTTCAGACCCAGAAAGCTCATCTACAAGAGAGCAAGACATAGATAGAGAATTAGATGAGAACGAAGACAGCGAGAATAACGGGGACAACGTGCACAACGTGCACAACGAGGAGAATGAAGAGAACGAGGAGATCTCAGATGATCTCCAAAGTTCGTCTTCAACTGCGTCGACAGAAGCAGACAGCGCCGCCATGCCAAGCATTCTACAACGCCAGCGGGTGCGATATATGATTTCGCGCATGGCAGATCGTGCATTTATGTGCGATAGCCCGCGGAGTTAGCGAAGTCTACAGCACGATCTAGAACATCGTCAAGTGCTCTAGCGTCTCGAATGGTTCCGTCGAGATCGCGTACTTTGGACTTCACCGGCGCTTTGACAAGCTGGCCCTTGTCATCAAGGATTGGTTCAGGCCAACAATATGACACGGCAACATAATGCCTGCATAGCGGAAGTCTCGCCAAGTTTCGCTTCGGGTATAAGCTTGCAGGACTAATAAGGCGAAAATTCCTTATCTTCCTATCGTGGGGGAATTCTGTTACGTTGCAGCAAATGTCGCAGCTACTCGTGGAGTCGGGAGCGTTCGGCAGTGAATGCTGTGGTGATAACCAGACAAAAGGGGATTTCGGTTCCATTGACAGTTCAAGAGACCAATTAGATGTCGCCTCTTCGTCGTCGCTGCCGTGATAAGATTGTTCGTCACTGGTCTGTATTGCGCCGCCTTTCATCTCGTCGTCTGTGTCATCGTAGACCAGAAATCTGATGTCGCGGAATGCCCAAGTCTGAGCAGCGGACCTTCGAATGCTGAATTTCCAAAGATCTTTCATCTTCTCGATGTCTTCGACTCCCAACGGGGGTAAGCCTGTCTTGCTCAAGTCGTCTTCCATTGTGATGGGCGAAAAGATTTGACTCTTTGTCGTCCCCGACGAGAAGAGAGAAGAGAAAAGATAGACAAGGGG
This sequence comes from Colletotrichum sp. HC292, assembly GCA_014705525.1. NCBI lineage: Eukaryota > Fungi > Ascomycota > Sordariomycetes > Glomerellales > Glomerellaceae > Colletotrichum > Colletotrichum sp. HC292. The sequence continues at coordinate 13,749 of JABGMY010003085.1, forward strand.
GGAAGAAACCAAAGTATGACAAGTCTTGATCTTGCTGCAGAGATTAGTTTCAAGCGGATAATTGGCTGAAATGTGCCACATCTTCGCATTCCCGGACTGCAGGCGTCCCAGAAGAACGAAGCAAGTTGTTTGGTTCGTAGCCCGCAAATGCTGACTGCCTTCTAGATGCCTTGCGCTAGAACGCCTTGATAATGCCATTTTATGTGCCTGTGCGGTAATTGGTCGGGGGAAATATAATCTTCGCCCATAAGAAACCGACACGTAGACTCTCATAGGACGCCGTAGACAATATATTGCTTTGATGCCATTTTGGTTGATTCCGATGGCGATGATGCGCTGTACTTCTGCTGCTGATGATCTCCGCCCAGTGAACAACAACAACAACAACAACAACAACAACAACAACAACAACAACGGAGCTTACCGTCGAGACACAGCCTCCAGACCTCACAACCGCCTCAGTATCTAATCCAGGCAAGTGCTAAAGGGAACCAAAGGTAGCTCCACGGGAGAACAATACCTAATCCCCCATCTTATGGGTCGACAAGCAATACCAACATGCCCGCCGAAGCAGACCACAGCAATCGGGCAAACCCCGGCCCCACTCGGCCCCGTCCCGGTCGCCCAAGCGCTTACATCCGCGTTAGTGCCCATGTACTCCGCCCCGCGCGCCCGATCCGATAAAGCCCGCGTCCGCGCGCGCAAGGAAGTCCGAAAGGATTGCAGAAGGAATAAAACACTATTTGTTCTTGGCGCAGCACCTTATCTTAGACACCCTTCCACAAACCAGCGGCCAAGGCTGAGCTGAGGGTTACTAATGCAGCAAGGTACAACTTTAAAACCCCAAAGGGACCAAGCAACCTGAAAAGGTAGTGAGAGCTTAAGGGGCGAATACCGAGGTACTGTATATACCTATTACTCAAAAGACGCGGAATCCTTCCCAAGGCTGAGCACCGCTCTAGCTCCAGGCACCCTAGGCCTCGTGCAAACACGTGCACAACACAGATCCTAGGTGCCTGCAGATCTGCGTCGGCGGGAAGAACAAGCGCCCATGCGTTGCGAGACAAGCAGGCCAGGCGGGAGCGGATAGAAATGCTTCGCCAAGTATTGATATGCATCCCCCAAAAGCCAAGTGCCATGGCGCATTAGTCCCCGTCTTCATAGGGCAGGCACACAATACCAAAAGAAACGAATAAATTCAATGAATAAAATGAAACAGAGTTCAAGACATGTAAGGACAAGCTTTGTGTTGTTGTGTCTGGGTTCGTTTACGTAATCCGTGAGCACCGTTGAGGAAACACTGAAGAAAAATGGAAAGGAAAAGAATAATTAGAGTTCTGTCGAAGACCATTTGGGTCCAGGCACGGCGTGGTCCAGACCAGGATGGGCACGTCATCACCTCACTGGCCAACTTCACGCGTTGGAAGAAAACTTGTGGCTTGCTTACTTACTCACTGAGCAAGAACCAGTTGGCCGTGAGGTTATGCAGTGCGATGCCAGCTTCACAAGGCACTTCTCAACCGCACTCAGACAGGGACTCGGAATTCACGATGGGTTTGAGACGGAGCAAGAGTTGAAAGTACGTGACTCCTCATCTAATTCCTGTACTAGACTAGATATATGGTATCTCCGACGAAGAAGAAATATTTACGTTGTTTCCTGGCGCCGCTCCATGCCCACCCATGACTTGATGTGACTGTGGTATACGTCTATGGGTGTGTAAAAGCCAGAAGATAGCAGAACCGAAAAGGGAAAATGAAAATGCGCTCCTAGAATCAAACTTTTCCTTCCCATGCCACCCCCCGAGAACCTCTTGTGTCCGCGAGAGCCGCAAGGGTATCATAAGCAAGAAAAGGACACCTCTGATCTAGGCCTTGTACCAGTTCTCGGGAGCATCACCCAGGCACTCGCCGACCGTGACGGCGCGGTACCCCCTGCCCTTCAGGGTGTCAATCATCTTCTGCACGAGCGAGACGACGGTCTGCTCGTGGACGTCGTGGGAGAGGACAATGTAGGAGTTGGCACCAATATCGGTGCTCAGCTCGTTGTCGAACTTCTCGGCGCTAAGGTGGGTGGTCTCGGGGGTGTTGTTCTCGTAGTCCTTGCTGTCGAGGTTGGTGTCGACGATCACGTAGCCGAGGGCGCCGAGGTCGGCCTGGCAGTCTGCCGCGCAGGAGAGGAAGGGCGCGCGCATGTAGCGCGGCGCGAAGCCGTCGATGCGGCGGGTGGCCTCCTCGACCTGCACCATCTGGGCCTGGCGCTCGGCGGTCGAGATGGTCTGGAGGTCCGGGTGGGTGCCGGTGTGGGAGCCGACCATGTGGCCCTCGGCGCGCATGCGGCGAATGGTGTCGGGGTTGGGCGCCGTCTCGATGTTGCCAAAGTTGTTGGCGTTGACGAAGAAGGTCGCCTTGACGTCATTTTGCTTCAGGATGTCCAACAGCTGAGGGGTGAACTGGAACGGGCCGTCGTCGAATGTGAGCGCGACGAGACCGGGCTGGACGCACTGGGAGACGACCTGTCCCGCATCGGCGCGGCGGGTGACTGGGCTGGGAGGTTGTTAGTTTCATGTATAAGTTGGGAGTTGAGCAAGGGAATCTACGGGACGTACGTCGCGTTTGCGGTACCGGCGAGGACGGCAACAGCCGCAGCGCTCAGGAGAGATGATGTGATCTGCATTGTGAAAATGTATATTTGTGTTGAATTCGGAGAATTACAGTCTGTGGTAAAGCTCAGACGCTGATGGGTATTAGAAAAGTGAGTGGCTTGCAGGATGAAGATGCAAGAAGTTAGGAACTACGAGGGGGAGAATGAATCAACTTATAACAAGATGGGATGCAAAGTAGAAAAGGTGCATGAGGAACCTTGAACAGTCCAGTCTGAGTTCATGAAGGGACCCAGAGCCAAGACCTTCGTGGGTCGGGTTGTGCCCCTCCCAGAATAGACTCTAAGGTGTCTCCGGTTAGAGAACCATACACAGCCTGGTCACGGAGGGGCGGATAGATTGCCTTACCCAATCGCACCTAGAACTTTGAGGAAATGGGACGATGACGGTCTGCTTCCCCTACCCCAGTAGAGCACTTGCTTCAAGGCCCTGGACCGTTCAGCCCTGAGGCGCCTTGATGATCTTGGCGGGCATGAAGGAAAAGACCCGATAAGGCTCCGATACGAGAGCCGGCAAGGCAAGCTGGGGTAACAGAGGATCAGCGGTGGGAGGATATGCGCAGTGTGCTGTACGTTTTGACGTCAAGAGGGCTTAGAGACTTCTAAGCTGACGGAAATCCATGGTCGTGGGCTGTATGCACCTGGTATCCGTAGGTGGACGACGCGGGATCGGAGAAGGAGAGATTGTCAATATGGCAGAGGAGTGGGGATGAACCACGCCCGAGCCTGGGGTGCGAATGTCTGTCATTCCGTCAACGTCGACAGGGATAGCTTGTTATTCGTCCAAAGAGTGCGGCACAGTTTAAAAACTAGGCACCCAGGTTCATCCGTCAGAGATGGCTGGGATGGGCACGAACGGCACTAGGTAAACGGAGTTGAAAGGAGTGTGTGTGCTCGACTGAAAGAGTGTTGGTCCAACGTTGACGTCCACGCCGCACCGCAAGGCCACACAGGGATCAGCGCGAAACTTTGGCAGGGTGGAGTCAGCCACAAGCGCACGTCGTTGCTGTCTCGGGATGGACCATGACACCTTGTGGAGGCTATTGGAACGCCGCTGCGGGAGAAAGACCGCAGTTCGTATCTCCTGACGATGGTCCCAGTACCAAGTAACCGATGGAACTGCTAAATCACACCGCGCCTCTTCGAAGCTTTCCATTGTTCATATTCCTTGCTCAAGGGGGTTGTTGGAAACTTGGGGTGGTGGCCTCTCACGGGGTCGTTGTCACAGCACGGAAACATGTTCTCGTCGCAGAAAATGCTTGTGCTGAGGGGAGCATGCCCAATGGCACCAAGACCGCCAGAGGAAGTCGGAAGTCGCAACAACACGGACGCTGCAGTGTGGCGCGGTTGCATCTGTTGCTGCTGATGCTGCTTAGGTGATACGGCAATAGCGCGAATCGATTGCCGAACCAGGTCCTTGAGAGAACGGGAAGGGAGTCAGAGGCTCTTTCGCGCTTAATCCATCACTCCCCTCATCGCCCCATTGCGAATGCGCCGTCGGGCTGAAAAGGACCTCGAGACGTGGAGGAAATGTGGGCGGCGGGATGCGGATGCCTGACAGCCCACCGCGGATAATGATAGATCGTCCCGCTGATTATCTGGGATTATCTTAGTCGACTTCACTTCGAAGTGGGATTGGGATGGAATGGATGGCAAGGTTAACATCTTAGCGCTAGCGCGAACAACGTGCGCCCACGATGCGGTAACGCTACGTATTTTCCAGCACGGGGGTTCGAAAGGGGAAAAGGAAAGAAAAGAAGGCAAGAGAAGACGGTGTGCTATGTCAGACGGCAGCAGGCTGAACGATGAGTCGTCCCGGGACGGCCAAAGGCCCGGCGTCTACCACACTCAAAGTGTTGTGGTCGGTGAGTGTGCTAATGCATCGGAACGTATGCCAAGGCCTGAGCAACTGCTGTCACTGGTCACTCGAAGGTCTCGAATGGTGATCGTCCCAAAGCCTTCTGGACCCCGGAGCCCAGAAGAGGACTCGGCCGGGCGTGGGATACGAGTCTGTTGTGCAACTAATGTTGGGTCCATTCGTCGTGGGATGTGAGATGTGCCCTATCTCGCCTTGAAGATGTCGCAACTCATCTCTACAGAGCAAGGCGAACGTTGGGACGGGAATCTTGGCTCCTCCACCGGGCGCATAGAGCGCCAAAAGTGCCTCCCTCTTTCAGACCTGTCATGGTGCGACTGAAAGCTTGGCCTGTCGTGTCATCAGTCTGCCCAGAGTCGACGGCAGCGACTTGCGGCGAGTCAGATCCCATTAGCTCTCCCAGACCATGAAGCTTTCAGCCCCAAGTCAAGGATCGGGTCTCTCGGTCTGCATAGTGACTTGGCAGAGGCGACTTGTGAATTTCAATCCAATATTGCTTAGTGAGCGGAAGGTGTTGAGCTGATGGGGGATGTCTTGGACGCCGAAGACTCGTTGGTAGGCTACAGTGCAAATTGCTCCTGCTTCTGCTTCTGCTTCTCCGTCTGTGTGCTTGCTGCGCAGCAGCTGACGGTCGGGTGAGAATAATCCCTGCTCGCATTTTCGCACTGGAAGCAGACCGTGAGCGCCTGTTCTCGAGCAGTTCGGCGCTGCTGCATTGTTGCAGTTTGCTGCAGGCCGGAGCAAGTTTTCAGTTCTCTGCCCACTCGCCGATGCAGTTCGTCGACCTTCATAAGCATGCGCAAATGCAAGAAAAGAGGGAGGTCAGGAATCGGTAGAGGCTGAAACAAGCGTAGCGCTCTACGCCACCATCGTGGCAGAACAAAAGATGAACCTGAACATGGTTATTTTCGCTCTCTGCCGACTGGTTGAACCGCTTAAACTTTGGCTTTGGGACGGGGATTGGAAAAATCATTTCGTGCGCCGGCAAAACAGAACCATGATGCTGGGTCTGCGACTGCGACATCAGACTCAAGGCCCTGGGTCCCCTAATTTTGAGAGGTTTCCATCTTTGGGGGCCAAGACTCTTGGCTGGTAAAAGCTAGACGTCCTTGCCAGGGGCGACCCCAGCCCGTCGGAACCCCGCATCGCACCGCGTCTGCGTGTGATTGTGTGTTGGTGTGTTGGTGTGTTGGTGTGTTGGTCCCGTTGGCCCTGGTGCCACCACTGCCGAGCGTGCGCTGATTTCCCGGTTTGTGATGCATCGACAAGACAACAAAGGGCCCCGAAGGAGAGAGAGGGAGGACGTGCTGACCCGACGCGGCATCTCATCTTCTCGCTGAAGGTCATCAATCAGGCTGCCCGCGCAACGAAGCAACTACCGACGCATCTTCCCCATGCTCACGATCGGCAGCCGTTATGTATGCTTGTTTGCATCTGCAGACTGTAAGACTGAATATACTGCAGACAGGATCAGGCGACTTTTCCAGACCGCACTCGTCAGCTTGCAGTTCCGCGGCCAGGTTTTCCTTCGCGAGACCACTAAAAAGAAATGACGACCGTCGGGCTGAGACCATGGTGAGAGCACAATGGTACCCCAGGTATCCCCGTGGAAACGACGCCTCGAGAACGAATGCGACCGTCATTCACTTCGGCGGGCCGAGTGGAGACCTATTGTTTCTGAGACATAGGACAAGACCTGGTTTGACGTCAGCCCCGTGTCGAGAGAAGAGCGGGCAGCTTCTCCTCACGATGCAAGAACACGTCAGGTGTGGTGTTGGTTCTCGTAATGGCATCGCCCGGCTTGACCACCTTTGCCAGATCCAATTCCGAATTACGGAGTCTTGCTGACTGATGAGGCCATCGCACACAAACGGTGAGCAGACGGAGTAGCATTCGGTTCACGGGATCCTGCTGTCGCCCGAGATCGACGGCCGGGTTGAATGACGGGCGGCGGCATGGTAGACGGCTGCCACTACCAACACCATCATCAGAGACAACGGCCCCAAGAGTCCGGTTCAGTGCGGAGTAGTCCACCGTCCGCCGAGAACACATCCTCATTCTCACCGGATACCCCGACGTCGCCAAGACGCGCATCTGAATCAAAGGCGATGAGGTTTCAAGATCCGCACCGCATAGTTTGCCAAGAAGTCCTCGTTTAGAAATTGACAGCCCAATACGAACCCCTTAACGAGTCAAGTCTGAACGACATTGCCAACGGCTCTGCGCCGAATACTATTTTCTGGACCTCATGCGACAATTCAAAACGAGTTGACGAAAGTATCGATGCCATATCAGGAGTAGTATAGAATCGCCCAGACTTCCATAGTGTCCAACGATCGCGTGCGCACATCGCCGACACCATGGCTAGACCACGGCACCGCTTTCGACGCTCTGCTACCGCGAACACGATTCGTAAGCTGGCACCGTGACTGACTGCGAATACTGCGAGAGTTTCTGAGTGGATCTCCTTGCATGAAGCCAAATGAAGCCAGATGCGCTCTTGGGAATTTGATGGCTGTCTCTGGCCGCTGGTGTCTTCCGCTAGCGTTGTCAACCAGCTTAGACTGAACATAGCGCCGAAGACGCATCTCGAGAACCACGACTAGCATTGCAGAAGAACGTAGTTCCGCACTCGAGGTTTAACCGGAGCCGGCGCGGACGTCCGCATCAGTCCAGAAAGGTCCGTTGTTCTCCGGTGCGTAAGAATGGCACGATCCTTGGGGTCGCCGGTTCCCTCAACGAAGAATGGAGATATGCTTAACCGCACTCGAGTGTGCATCCTTTTTTGCAACGCTCGTCCGTGTCGCCGGGCGAGCTAGAATCGTAGCGTAGCCCGCGCCTCTCGCCCCTCCAATAGCGCGGCCGTGTTCTGAGAATCCGCATGGTTCTAGCTCATCCTCCACACGAACCATTCCAAGCCCCGATGTGGTTTTTCGATATGGTGCAGTAGAGAGGAACCTGCGCAGCGTCTGATCTCTTGTATTGCTAAGAGAAGGCTGCCAGACGGATAGTCATGCTCGGCATGAGAGGAGTGGTACTCATGCCTATCATGCCCGAAATACTGCAACAGCACTGCGTCATTTTACGGAGATGAAGGTTGAGGATGATGTGACAAGTCTCACAGTGAGGGATTTGGAGAGATCTAGCCCATGAATCAAGCCATTTTGACGAGAAAGCATCGTCGCATCCGTGGCAGAGATCACCATCAGGACTTACCAAACCGAAGAACCGTGAGTCGTCAACAATTGGTAAGGATACAATCCGTCGGCTTGCTGTTTCTCTTCAAACAGCTTGCCCCCATTCCGTGCTCGCGGATACACCAACCTTAATCAAGTAGACCAACTGAGTCTCTCGTGGACGTAGAATCCCCTTGGAAAATGCTCGAGAGAAGATAGGAGGCCCCGCGCAACAGGATCGCAACTCGATGGCTGTGCACATTCTGAGACTTAGCTGCTTGTTGTTGCTTCTCTTTTGAGCTGCTTTGCTTGAAAGCTGACAAAATCTGACTTTGAGGTCTTACCGGTGGCTTGCGGAGATCTTGGGCCGTGCTAGTTGACGGATCGTAGTCACGATGAATTGGGCATCGTCAGCTCGCTCAGGCCTCGGCCAGCAAACACCTTGTTCCTTCCGTGGCTGTTGTTGTAGCAATAATGCGAGCTTGTCTTAAGGTACCTCCTACAGAGCTGGATCTCTGCGTTGAAAGTCGGAAGACAGTCAAATGAAACTATTCATTACCCTTGGTCTTGGCCATGATCGTGGATAAGCTAGAGACCCGATTTCGTTTGCTCCAATGGTACTGCCACAGAAGCACGAATTTCGGACGTCCAGCGGTATCGAGATGATCAACCGGAGTCATCAGCACGGCTTTCTTGGCGGTTTCGTTCTGATTGTTGTCGTGCTTGACGCCGAGATGTCAATGTCACCCCAATATGCGGTTCCTGCAAGTACCTCGATGCCACCAATACCATCCGTCTAAACGCGGTGCCTGGATTGCGTGCTTCCGCTATGTGCAGAGTCGAATTCTGCCGGCAAAATGCATCAGTAGAAAAGCCGTAATTTCGAATCCGTGGGCGGGCGATGGCGCCTGCCCACTTCACGATGCCTTCCAGGCATCGAACACGGCTGATGTCCCTGAGCGGATGCTGACCGCATGCCGTGTTGTCATTCCTGGTGCGCATCCGGAAAGGTATTCTGATGTCGGGGATCGACCGAGAGCTTCCCTCTCAGCCCTTCATGCTGTCACGGTCATGGCATCGTCCGGTCTGCATGCGCCTCCAAAGGTGAAGCGGACATCGTGGGCTTGTCCTGAGGGCATGGACCTCGCCAGGCATCGGGGATTCGACATCGTGCACCCTTCAGGTGTTCGTCCCTTATAAGTAAAAGGGAAATCTCTCGGATCTTTGGCCGACAACCAGCCTCTCTTTTCTGTTCGATTCTCTCGTTTGTTGTTCACCGCACGGTCTTGGTGGTTTAGTTGACACGAGTTGACAAGACAGGACTATCGCGGTCTAGCACCCGGTCTACCCTCCCGCCAGATCAGGACCACGGCCGACTGGTCTCCGCGTTCGCAATCACTGTGTCGCGTCTCAAGGTGTCATCGCTCAGGGACGGCCGAAGCGGCTAATTCGGGGTTGCATCTTCCGGAATTCACGACCTCTGTCTCGCCCAGATATCTGCCGGCAATCAAATCGTCAGTTAGGAACTCTCGGCGCTGGATTGTCGAGTTCGGAGGCAACCTCATCTTGACGCCGGTATAAAAATCTCTGTGTCGAAGCACGGAAACGGAATCCTGTCAGGTGGGAAAATCGTTTGTAGACACGTTCCAGAAGGAAAATTCTGAAAGGACGCTCCTGAAAACAAGATTGTTGAAGTTGGAAGGAAGGACTTACGTTCTCTTTCCGGCAGGAGTTCCCAGTGCCGCCTCACCTGGTTCAGCTCGGCGCCCCACAACAGCTGTAGCTCTCCCCCAATAGCGAGCTGTTCAGGCACTACACAGCGGGAAGGACGGCAGACACAGCCCCTAAGCCCACGACGTCAGCACCCCGCAGCGCCCCAGGACGACCCCTACAAAATGACGGCAGCTCCCGCGACGGCCGCCAGGCCACCCCTCCCCCGCGCTACCCCATCACCATCAACATCAACATCGCTGAGCCGCCTGGCATTCTTCATCTTCAGCATCATCACCGTATCCAGCTTCATACAGCCCGTCATGTGCGACAACGGCTTCGTCAACATGATCTACTACCCCAATTGGCACGCCTACAAGGGCCAGACGCCTGCCAAGATGGAGCTGAGCCTGGTCACCCACGTCCTGTACTCCTTCATTGGAGTCAACACGGACGGGTCTCTGCAAGCCATTGACAGCCACGCCGACAATGATTTAGTGGTTGATGGCTCACCGGGCGCCCTCATGGCTTTGGCCAAGGTGAAGGCAGCGAACCCTGGTCTCAAGACGCTCATCTCCGTCGGCGGTGCCAACAACAGCAGGGAGTTCCCCGTCATGGCAGCAAGCGCCGAAGCCCGCACCCGCTTCGCAAAGGCAATCCACGAATTCGTCGACAAGTACCAGTTCAATGGTGTCGACATTGACTGGGAGCATCCTACCGACCCGACCATGGGAAGCAACTACATTGCCCTCCTCGAGGCCGTCCGTTCCGAGATGCCGGCGGGCAGGTATCAGCTCACCTCAGCGCTCCCGCCGGCGCAGTGGACGCTGAGGAACTTTGACGCGAAGCGAGCGGCTGCTGTGCTCGACTACATGAATCTCATGTGCTACGACCTGACGGGCCCCTGGGCGTCTGTCTCTGGCAACCACGCCCAGCTGTTTGCCTCGTCGACGTTGGCCACCAAGGATGCGGAGCTGAAGCTCGCTTGCTCCGATGGCGTCGAATACCTGACGGCCAATGGATTTCCAAGCCGCAAGATCGTCATGGGTATTCCCGTCTATGCGCGTACATTCCCGTCGGCCAAGGGTCCCGGACAGAGCCCGACAGGCTCGGGCGAGATGGACTACAGCGAGCTACCGCAAGAGTGGGTCGACAAAGCGTCCGTCGACGAGACGGCCATCGCTGCTTCGTACGTCGACCCGGTGAACGGCTTCGTCACTTTTGATACACCGAGAGTTGTGACCCTCAAGGCGAACTACGCCAAAATGAAGAAGCTCGGTGGCCTGATGTACTGGACTGGTTCCGGCGATCGTTCAGGAAAAGACAGCCTGGTGCAAGCTGGATGGAATGCGTTATACGGCAAGTGAGTATCCAATCTTGAATGCCTTGATGGATCACACCCGTCCGCTAACTCACTCTTCAAAGGTACTGGGTCCCAGCACCAAAGCCGCATTAAGGTCGGCATCCAACGAATGATAGAATGGGGACGGAATGAACTACGTCAAGTCAATATGGGACGACTGGAGTCTAAAATCATGGGAGCATTGAGCTTTGCTATGCATATGCAGTGATAATTGATGACGAACTGAATTGTCACATTCTAAATAATACTAATAATCCTCATAATTATCCTACGTGCGCTCGGAGACCACCACTGCATCAGTCTAGCGCTACTAGTCGATGTCATCGATGGCATGACCGGGAATGCTAGATGCAATTTCCCGACTGTCACTGCAATACCCGCGTCACACAAGCGCTTGTCTGACGAGGCTCAAGTCAAACATTAAGCTTGAAATGATCTCCAGGCACATGGCCATTTTAAAGTAGCACCCGCAAGCTGGGCTCTACTAGGCGAGGGCGAGGATGATGGCCCGACAGTCCGGCAAGCGCCCACCAAGACCCCGCCAGCCGGCACCGACCGAGACCCCACGCGTCCGGCAGCGCTCCCGTCCAATCACTTCTCCAGGAGGCAGGGGTCGAGCAAGCGCGGACCTTATCTTAATTCTCGCCGCGATGGGATTTCTCCCCTTTTTTCCGTCTCATCTCTCCGCCACGAGCACCGCGCCATCCCTTCAGGATCTGCCGCCCTGCAACACGAGCCGTTTCACGCGCCGGGCCATCCCAACCAACAGTCTCCCTCGTCCTATCCTGCGCGTAATTGAACCCCTGGGCTTCCGTCTCTACCGCGAAAGTCGGCAACCAAGCTCGAGAACGACGGAGGATGTCTCTGTCTACACCACCAGCTCTAGCTCCGAGCTACCCGTTGAACGAATGTTCGGACGGCCGCTCAGTGAAGGGCGACAGGGGTGACTGCGGGCTCCAGCAGGCCACTGACCTTGCCTACCTACCTTAGTACCTACTGACAGGTCGCGACTTGTCGGGCCCAGGCCACCAAACGAAACCACGCTGCAGGCAGGAAGATCGTGAAACCCTGTTCAAACTGGGCGCTTTGGGGGAACACGCGCAGGATGCACGTGGGATGGCAAGATGAAGGGAGGCGCGATGGCTTTCTCGAGGGGCTTCATGGGATGGCGCTTGGATGACGGGTGACAGATGGCGGATGGCTGCGGCCCACGAGAGGTTGAGTATAAGGTGTGCCATGCAGCCGACCCAACCACGAGTTCTCGTTTGGAAGCATCGCTATCGCTACATCGACTGTGGTTCTTCCGCGTGGTCTTCATTCCTTTCTTTCCTCGTTTCCCTTCTCCAATCCATTCGCTTCTTGCCTCTAACCCTGCTGAGCAGGCTATTATCCACTTTCGCTAACACTCATTCATTCAACTTTACTTTACCTACCTTCATTCTTTCTTCCGTCACCATGGTTTCCAAATCGTCACTTCTTTTGGCTTACGCCGTGGCGATTGTATCCGCCACTCCCGTCCAGCGTCGCGTTGTCACGGAGCTGAACGAGGACGCTTTCAAGGAGGCCCAGCAGCGCGACGCTACCGCTACCCGGGCCTTCTCCAACGTTCAAATCAAGACGGCCGACGGGAAGTGTCTCTTCGTCGACAAGCTGTCGGGCGACTTCCGCGCGAACCTGACGCCCATGCAGGTTGCGCAGTGCGGGACCAAGGACGGCGAGGGCTGGGATGTCATTACAGCTGGAAAGCATAATGATCAGGCGGGCTCGGCGCTCATTGTCAGCACTTTGGTCAGTCGGAATCTGATAGCGAATTCCAGAGATGGTCACTAATGTCGAACAGACGCAAGCTTGCGCCAACTTCGATCCTCGCCGCGCGGCAGAAAACCAGGTCCTGCTCTTCTCTTGCGGGGGACGAGCGGATGGTGGAGGCCAAGTAACCGACTCGCAACTGTTCACCTTCAGCGGCGGTGCTGGCCCCTTGGCATTGCAGCCTGAGAGCGACAAGGGCAAGTGCTTTACCGTCAAGGGTGCAGTCGTGGATATTGCGGACTGTAACGCCAGTGACCAGAACCAGGCCTTCACCTTTGGAGGAGCGGCCGGCAGTGCTGGGGGTGCCACTGAAGGCAACGGAAACACCAACAATGACGGGCAGAATGGCGCCCAGAAGCCGGCATCCTCGAATGCTGCTCCAGCTGCAATTGAGGCCCCTGATGCGGGTGGATGCGGCGGCGAGGATGCAACCATCACCATGACCGCGACGGCGACCGTCAAGCCTGGCCAAGGAAACGCCGAGGCACCTGCCGCGACCGCGAAGCCCGAGACGACCGCCCCTGCTGCCGCTGCACCAGCATCATCCGCCGCCCCGGCAGCCGGAACTGGCGGTGACAACGGCGCCAAGAACGGTAACATCCCCGCCTCGAACCCCACGACCCCCGTCCCCGTCTCCCGCGCCGGCGGCACTCTCAACCCGACTGCCGCGGCCGAGGCCAACGAATTCGACAACACCGCGACTCGCTCGTTTACCAAAGCCTTCATCCGCGCGCCCAACGGCCAGTGCCTCTTCATCGACCCCACGGCCGGCGACTTCCGCCAGAACCTCATCCCGGTCTCACTGGTGGAGTGCAGCGGGGCGCCCAACGAGCAGTTCGACATCGTGACCAAGGGCAAGCACAACGACGGCAAGGACGGCGCGGCGCTAGTTGTCAGCAGCCTGACGAACGGGTGCGTCAGCACCGACGGGCGCCGGGCCGATGGCGACACCGTCACCATGTTCTCGTGCGGTGGACGCGCCGCCGGCGAGGGGCTCACGAACACCGGACAGCTGGTCAAGATCACGGGCAACACCTTCGTCTGGACTCCCGTCAACGACAAGGCTACCTGTGTCGTTCCCGGAAACAACGGGCGGTTGGTCACGGCGGCGTGCAAGGGAGACAATAGCGAGACTTACACCATCGTCGCCGGCAACGGCGTCTAATGGCTTCCATTTTCATCTTCATTTCTATCCTTGGGGGGCTCGGTTACTTGGTGTTTGGAAGTCTTATTATTTTTCGGAAGACGTTTTACTCGGGATTGGACGGGATTGGGGAAATCTGTAGAATTCAGGATTAGACGGCCACAAGCAATGATGAACAGCCACTTCCTCCATCACTTGGTCTTGCCGAGAGCGCCGCCTTGGTCCACACTGCCAACCTCTATCGGCACACAAACCCGACAGAGATCTGGAGAAACGTCTAGGCAAAAGCTTGAAGTTGCTCCAGAGTCTAGACTAACGGCTTTTTCACCATCATTGGCCGCACTTCAAAGAAACACCCACATGTGAGGAGAAGCTTGGACCGGCTATGCGGCACCAACCGAAAGCTTAATCTCAGCTGTTCAGTCTGCATCCAATGGGCGTCGCGATGATAACCAGTGGAGGTGCGGCAGCGAGTTTTTAGCGAGGTTTCGCTACCAAGCGACGTCATTTAGGGGCAGAATTCCAGCGCGGACAAAAATAACCCGCCTGGACCTGGAAGATTCCTCCTGCCACAGGTTCCCCCTCGGCAACAAAAAAACTTGGTAGGATCTTCCCTCCTGAAAGATCGCACGACGTCCCTTCTTCCGTCCGGTTTCCATCCATTCAACCCACATTCATCCAAACATCCTGCATCAGCTCATCGCAACACCGGCACTGGAGAGAGAGCACCGCTACATTGCGATGCACAAACTACCGCTCACCTTGGACCCTTTCAGCTTCTAGACGGCAGCTGAAAGACTGTCCCTGAGATTAGTGCTGATCCAAACGCCACCAAGCGCACTCGAAACCCTGGTCGACTCACAACCAAGACATTGTCTCGGCGCCCGTTGCGAGTCCCTGGATATCACCACGGGGAGCACAGGTCGCGCCACGCGATACCTCGATTTTCAATAATACTTAGATGGTTTAATTCGCCCTAATCAAGTCCTCCTTGGCGGTTCTCCCCTCCCTCGCCAGTCGCCATGTCGTCCTCAACCAACATCGATTCCTACGGCGAGCCGCTATCCAAGACAATGACCGACCCCGACGATCCCTCCTCCCGCCACGTCAAGTTTCCGAGTCTCGATATCGAAGCCCACGACTATGCCGACGTCGTTGCACAGCCCCCGCCCTCCAGAGGCGTGCGCATCTCGGTGCCCAACGAGAATATCGGCGTGCCCTTGACGCGCGCATCGACCGACCAAGCAATCTCTCCCCTGCGACGTCGCGCCGGCACGTTCAAGCCCGTTGAGGACTTTGACGACTTTGAGCTGTCGCGTCCGGGATGGCAGCCCGGCTCCGAGCCCGGTTTCGACCCGAACAAGTCCGATGGAGGCCACGCCTCGATGCCGACGCTCCACGCAGACTGCGATATCTCTGTGTATGACTTCAGCCAGGAGAATATGGTGAAGCACAACTTCAGCAACGAGGGGTTCATCGACTTTGTCAAGAAGCCGCAGGAGCCGTGGGTCAAGTGCCGCTGGATCAACATCAACGGGCTCAGTTGGGACGTCATCTCGGCATGTGGACAATACAAAGGCCTGCACAAGCTCGCCATTGAGGATATCATGAACACGCGCAACAGGACCAAGGCGGATTGGTACTCGAACCACGCCTTCATTGTCCTCACGCTGCAGAAGCTTGTGCTGTTGGTTAATGACGACAGCAGTAGCAGCAGCAGCAGTAGCGATGACGACTCGGATGACGCGAGTATTCGAACGATCAAGTCCAGGAAGAAGAAGCTGAAGCGCGCGTTCACCAGGGCTGGCAATAAGCGCGAGGACCCCGAGAAGGGCAACGCAACGGGCGTGTCCACTGGCAACACTCCGTATGGGCACACTCTGAACAATCACCCGAGCAACCTGTCCCAGTTGACAGAGACGGCTTTCGTGCGGACCCTCCAGCGCTACCACGCGTCAGCGAACGAGACGCGCACCGAGTACATGGAGCGACACTCCTCGCTGATCTCGCGTGGTCTTGCCGTTTCCGCCGAGCAGGTCGCTATCTTCCTGACGTCGGACAACACTGTCATCTCCTTTTTCGAAATGTCAGCCGAAGACATCGAGCGTCCCATCACCATCCGTCTGGGCGACCCTGCCACCATCCTCCGCCAATCCTGCGACGCTTCACTGGTCGTGCAGGCCGTTATCGACGCCATCATCGATTTAGCCATTCCTTTGACGGCGGTCTACAGCGATGTCATTGGTGACCTCGAGCTCGATGTCCTGACGAGTCCGAACATGAAGCAGACGCGTAGCCTCTACATCTGCGTCTCGGAAATCAACAAGATGCTCACCTTCCTGAACCCGATCGATAACCTCGTCAACGTCCTCCGCGATCACCGCACACCGCTGAGCCAGGAAGCGGCCGCACGGGAGCTGCAGAACCCCGCCAGCGGCGTCATCGTCACGCCGATGACACACACTTACCTCGGCGACGTGCTTGATCACTGCGTCATCACGACGGAAGCTATGCAGCAGATCAAGCGGTCCGCGGATAACCTGATCGATCTCATCTTCAACACCATCTCTGCCAACCAGAACGAGAGCATGAAGCAGTTGACTATCATCACCATCATCTTCCTGCCCCTGACCTTCTTGACAGGCTACTTTGGGCAGAATTTTGAGAATTTCAAGGACATCCAAAAGCCGCAGGGAATCCTCTTCTTGTAAGTTACCTCACTCATCATCCCGCTGCCACAGTCAAGCGACGAGTGCTAACTTTGAGCCTCTCATAGCTGGCAAATCGCCGTCCCCGTCGTCGTCTGTACCATCATCATCATGATGCGGACCTGGATCTTTGCCTGGTTCGAGATGTTCTGGCAGCGGAGGAAGATCAGCGCCGACAGGAAGAAGAGGAAGAGGAGAAGGGATAAGAGGAAGAAGGCGCGGGGCACGTCGGATTAGGAGCTTCCGTCCCTGGGGATACGGACTGTGACGTCGAGTATATTGTTGTAGTCGCGTCTTTCTGTGCAGCGTTTCGAGATACCCATCTGATCGTAGATCGTGCTAGATTTGACATTTGGACCTGTTTGTCCATTCGTATAACCCACCCTGTAATCATATTGAACAATCTGCAGATGATGACATATGAGGTCATACACTCTATTCCTTTCTGCCGGACGGGGGAGCAGTCATGTGCCTCAAACATGAGTTGCTCAGCATCTGATCTCCCGACGTGGCTTCTATGAGGACTTGAAGGCACGAGGCATGCTGCAAGCCTAAGGCAACTGCTTGAAAGGTGTATTGCGCGTGCAAATTCGCAAAGACTCCGGGAGGGTATAAAACGGTCACCGACCTTGGAATCGGAGATTATGGAACGAGCAAAGGTACGCGGGAATCACAACCTTGGGATGAAACACCTCTGAGATCTCGTCTAGTTGTCGCACGCGTGGACAGGTCGCATCACGTACCCGGGTATGTTCGGTTCAGTTGTGTGCGTCTCGCTGCGTTCTTGAACGTGTTTTGCGAAAGCTGCTAGGTTCGTGTCGCTGTTGTATATGAGATATTTCTAGACCTAGTTATTATAATTCTATACGACGTAGGCTAATCTAAATATATATCTTTTTATAGTATCCGTCGTATCTAATATATCGTATATATATTTATCGTTATTATTAGCTACCTATTTCTTTATATTAGTCTTCGTAGTTACTGTTTAGGTCTTCTTATTAGGGTAGTTTTGCTTCCAATGGGTGTATAGTCCCCCGGACGCGAACGTTGTTTTGCAGGTTAGGAAGATATGTCTAGACATGTCAATTGGATCACTAGGTCGACGTCTGCGTTCGTGATGTCGTGGTTTCTGTCTCCCTTTAATTATGCGCTTCTGAATAAGGTTGGGACGGCACTAACTGCAGCTGAGTCGTGATGAATGAGGGTGTACCGCCGTTCCTCCCACCCCACCATCGCTGAGAAGGGCAGATCCTTCACGACGCGCAATACTTAGTTCGCTCTGAAGACTTTCTCCTGCGGTAAGCAGAATTGTCCATACCGTTTCAGTCTGTCCTGAACCCGTCTTAAATACCAAGAGTCTAGAGCCTGAAAGTCCCCTCAAGCACAGCTGCATTCTCATCGCCCAGCCGAAGAAGCAGCGTGAAAACGGAGACGCAAAGAGAGACTTTGAGATGAGAATAGAGCTCACACACTGGAGGCTGCAGGGACAGTATAAGCTCGACAAAGCCGCTATCGCATAGCTACTACATCTCAAGTTAGGTATAACTAAGTGTTAGTATAAGTAACTCTGATATACTTAGTTAACTAAGATAGGTAAAGTTAATAAATAGGTGAAAATATATAGTTTATTAAAGTTAACAATGTAGTAATAAGAGTAGTAATATAGTATTAAGAGCTAGAGAGATCTCTACCCTCTTATTAGCTGGATTCTACTGCATCTCTACTAGGCGGTGAAAGTGGTAGTATTCTAATACTAGGGGTTTAGGGGGTGCTGGGCGTAGATTGCTCTTAAGTCACTGCCAGCCGACCCCAACAACATCTAAAACGTAATTTAAGTAAGGTACCTACTTAGAGACAGTACAGATACAGCGAACCAATAGAATGTCGTGTTGGATCAGGCTGAACATCATTCCCAAAAGAGCTTATCGGATACGGGGCAAAGCGCGACGTTTGTCTATCTCTGCCGCGTTTGTTGTTTTTCTTACAGGGGCTTGTTTTATGTCATTTTGAGATTATTCATTTCTTCAAACGTTGGCGAGGACTTAGGTGATGCTACCCAGGCATTAAAACGTTAGATGAGAATTCGAGTCTCCCAGGCGTGACCACATGGCAAAATGACACCGTTGAATGAGTTCTACCTGGCTTGACATGCCCCCAGCGAAAGAAGGAAAAGTCTATGATTTCCCTTTCCATGCATGTAGATTTCGACCAATTATTTATTTAATTGGAAGAATTAAGTCGTCTGCATGACTCTCTTCCTGATGAGCAAATGAAGAAGGTCGTCAACACAAATGGTTCCTACTGCTGAACATAGACCATATCTGGATGTATATACGGACCATTCGTTTGTCAATACAAGTGCTTGTTTGATTATGTGTTGTTATGTAGGTATTCACGCAGACAGGTCAAAGGATTACAGGGAAAAACAGTAGGGCAGATCCAGAGCTCGCCTTACATCATCATGCCGGTATCAAGAAGTGTATTCGCTTCCAATACGGTGCAGATTCGATGTTGTTTGAAGTGAACAACGGGTTCAGTGATGACAATATTGCGCTGGGAAGTTGGGTATTCTTGGGAGCTATGCCTTTATATGAAGTGGCTCGGCAGCTTATTCGATGAGCATGATACTGGAGAAATCTCGTGGGTCATAATTCGGACGAACTGTTTGAATGTGATAAAGATCACATCCTCAACCCAAACATGACCTGTGAGAAGTATTCCACAAAATTTGGCTAGGGTTGAAGCGTCTCAGATAAGGAGTGCTCTACACTACAAGATAGATTTGTCGATTCCTGTCAAGTGGAGTTCTAGTGTCTACGCATAAGTTCTTAAGAGTTTCTGCTTGCATGTGTTTGGTAATGAATACATCAAAAGCGACGAGAGTGACGTCCATGGAGTTGTACCTGTGAGGGGCGAAGCGTGTGTTCGAATGAACTTTTGGGCCTTTGGCACGCAAGGTTCCGCTGTCTAGTGCCAACGGATCAGAGAGAAGTCCACATAGCAAGAAAGCACAAAAGCGAAAGCTTGATTCGTTGCGGTTGTTTCTGTACTAGGATCCGCCAAAGAGATGGAATGCACTTTTATAGTGCGGTGTCCGAGAATGAAACCACCTGCTTAAGTTTCTCATTACATGGAGAAGATATCGGCACACAATGGTAATGAAACGGGGACGAAGTCTTCATCAACAGCGAAAAGCGAAAAAGAACCTACGGGTTTATCGAGAAGGGCATGATGGTCAATGGAGCTGTACGCATCCTGGAACTGATTCTGGAGTTCCTGGCCTTTTGATGCTTGAACCTTAGGCTACACATGACGTCCGTTTAGTTACTTTCCCTACGCCGATTTCGGCGTTCGGAGAGACATTCATTCTGTAAGTTGGCGAGTATTCTGCTCCTACTCATTCGGGAAAGACGAAGGAAGATGTTACAGAGCGTTATGACTTCATCTAGCAAAAGCACTTCACGCGGAAAACATTGAGGGACGTGACGAGAGAGATCTCGGTAACGAAGATCGCACATCTCATCCTTCTCCAATCACTAGAAAGCAGTTGAGAAAGCCATTGGCTTGTGAGAGCCAGCAAACAACAGCTGCGTTACTCTATTTTATACATTGCGTGAAAGGGAAGACGTAACTAAGGAGAGAGGCGATAAGTCACTACCTTAGTTTGAGGACGTCGATTGAGATAGCCCCAAAATTAGACTTTGCTGCCATCAGATGCATCACACAGGCTTAATTTAATGAATCGCATCTCGTTCAAAATCGAATGCACCAAATGAGCGTGCAGTCGTCATCGCTGCCATACACGGCCTTCCCGGCATGCGCTTTTTACAGAAGCTGCGAGTACGCGGTAAAAGATATTACAGTGTGAACAAAGTTCCCCATATCTCTTGGCGACTGCTACGATCGTGGGCACTTACAGCAATACTAGTGGTGCCCCGTACGCATGATTACATGGATTATGGTACACACTGGTCCGCATCTGCCGGAGCGAAGATTCTTGTACAGCCGCAAAGATGGATACGATAGTCCGTATCGGGATCACGGAGGCCTGCTACTGTTGGTCCC
The DNA here is from genome assembly GCA_014705525.1 of Colletotrichum sp. HC292. Classification (NCBI taxonomy): domain Eukaryota; kingdom Fungi; phylum Ascomycota; class Sordariomycetes; order Glomerellales; family Glomerellaceae; genus Colletotrichum; species Colletotrichum sp. HC292. The sequence continues at coordinate 34,264 of JABGMY010003085.1, forward strand.
GCGCGGTAAGGAAGCCAAGCCGGTGGGAGCTTACATAAAGACGATCGCGAGTCGTGTGAACCCATAAAAGATTTTGATCGACATCCAACGCCCGGGTGGGCCCCAGTGAGTTCGAGTCGTGTTCACCGCCTGAGAGGCTGAGCCTTCTAGTCATGAAAGATCAGTCATGAAAGATCGAAATGGCGCTGCGCTTGTATGAATAGAGTCATAAATGTTGTTCTTCGCATTGTGTGGATAGACTAGGTGAGGGAGAACGGCCATGTCGAATACCAAGACCCAACCTGCCCTGGCCTGGCGATGCTGCTCACGATGTCCGGTTTGTCATTCATTTGTCAATTCTCTCAATTTGTCATATTTCTTCAAGGTGACATGCTCAAAAGCAGGTTCACGGAAGCAAATAGGCCGGGGAAGAAAATCAACGGGCCCGGGGTTTTGCTATTCGTTGATGTTGGGGGTCCCGTGGGGGTGAAAAGAGGCTCCGCCATCCCTGCCCTGCATTTATTAGGTTATCAATCAGCTCCAACCAACAATCACACCTTTTTACTCGCCGACTTCGGCTACCGCGGCCCCGTCTTTTTACTCGTTATCTAAGCTTATGTATCCGTGGATAAAAGTGAGAGCATGGTTGGTTCCTGCAGCTTACATGCAGGAGTACGGAGCACGGTGTTACCGCCCTGGTTCCGGCTGACAGGCGAACCAATCGCCATCTTCAGCAGTTGGTTCCGTAGACATGTTGTTGGTAGCAACTAGACAGACAGGATGCAGAATACGCCCTCATAATTTCGCTTGGATCTGTTGCGAATCCCCATTTTTTGTCTTGGTAGTCCACTCAACCGGCTGGGCGCAGTTCCAACTTTCACCTCTCGTCGGTACGAGATACGGATTGGTTCCCTAAACCAGAAGGTCAATCAAGCATGAGCGCGCGATATTAAGGAGTCATGGCAGGTGACATAGATGACGCTCGAAAAAGGCAGTCGCGGGTCAACGCCAAGAAAATGCTCTGCCTTGTCGGAAAACATGCGAAAACGAGTAACACCCGCGTATAAGTATGGCTATCCCTCGCGTAACCGAGCTGGCTTCTAAGGGCTTTTTCGAGCACCTCGGTCCTTCCACTCTCTTCTTCTCAGCTGCTCACGCGACGAAGATCCGTTCTTCGCCATGCCGTTCCTTCGCCAGTCCAAGTCCCAGTCCCTATGGCCCCGGACTGCGTTCACAGCTCTTCTCGCAGTGAGCTCCGTCGCCAACGCCTTGGCCGTCCCTCGCCAGATCAAGTCATCTCAGCTGCTGCAAAGCTACGACTATGTCGTTGTCGGAGGTGGAACGGCAGGTCTGACCCTGGCAGACCGTTTGACTGAGGACCCCGAAACGAGTGTCTTGGTCCTCGAGGCCGGCAACTGGGGCGACATGGGCGAGAATCTTGCGGCCTACTTCACTGAGTCCCGATATGCCAACCTCATGAACTCCCTCTGGCCCGGTGTGGAGTCTGTACCGCAGCCCAACTTGAACGGCAGGGTTGGCACCGTCTGGATTGCCAAGCAAGTCGGAGGCGGCTCTTCCGTGAACGCCATGATGAACATGCGAGGTTCCGCCGAGGACTACGACCGCTGGGCAACCCTATTCGGATCCGAGGCTCAGCAGGGAGTCGCTGACTGGAGCTGGGATGGCATGTTGAAGTCCTTCAAGAAGGTGAGAGATCCGCCCTGAACTGGATACTAGACACCGAGCTGACCGCCATATGAAAGGGCCTCCACTTTACCGAGCCCACTCCCGAGCTGACCGACAACTTCGACAGCTTCAAGTATGATGCCTCCTACTGGGGCGATTCGTCGGAGATCTATGCTGGCTGGCCTCGCTTCTACTACCCCGGCGTGAAGCCTTTGGTGGAAGCGTTCAAGGAGATCGAGGGCGTTGAGTTCCCTCCCGACAGTGGTGCCGGACAGCCCGGTGTCTTCTGGTTCCCCACGCTGATGGACCCCCGGACTGTCACTCGCTCCTACGCTGGTACCGGTCACTACCTCAGCGTCAACGCTACCCGCCCCAACTACCACCTTTTGCTTGACACCCAGGCTCGCAAGCTGGTAGTTGACGATGATCTCACTGCCACTGGCGTCGTGTTCCCTTCGGGAAACAACACTCTGATCACCGTCAATGCGAAGAAGGAGGTCATTCTCTCTGCTGGTACCGTCCACACCCCTCATCTCTTGCAGCTGAGCGGTATCGGCCCCAAGAATGTTCTCGAGGCTGGAGGCATTGATGTCCGCGTCGATCTTCCTGGCGTTGGACAGAACTTCCAGGACCACAGCAGCTTGTCCGCTATGAACATCACCCGTAAGTGACAAGAGCTAAAGGAAGCAACTTGATGAGTCTAATGTGGATGCAGTGTCTAAGCTCGCATCGATTCACCCCAACCCGAGTGACCTGGTGGATGGCAACGAATTCAAGGACTGGGCTGAAGAAGTATGGGCTGCCAACAAGACCGGTCAGTAATTTCCAACCCAACATACCAAGCATGTGTTCAATCCAGACTGACATCCAACGACTTGCATTGCACAGGCCCGTACTCTCTCACATTCACCAACCTGGCCGGCTGGCTCCCCTTCACTGTCGTGTCTGGAAAGGCCGACGAGCTTGCCACCAAGTTGGAGCAACAAGACTTCGCTAGCCTGCTCCCTGCCGACGCCGACTCCACCGTCGTCGCTGGTTTCGCGGCGCAGATGAAGATCCTGGCTACCCAGATGCGCTCCAAGGACACCGCCTTCACCCGTATGCAGCTCGTCCCTAACCACGGCTCCCAGGGCCCCGTGGCGATGCAGTCCTTCAGCCGCGGTACCATCAACATCAACACGACCGACCCGTGGAACACCGAGCCCGTCATCGACTACCGCGCCCTCAGCAACCCCATTGAGGCCGACTTCTTCGTCGAGGCGATCAAGTTCCTCCGCCGCTACAACTTCGAGACCTCGCTGGCCACCGAGTATGAGCCTGTCGAGTACGCTCCTGGCCCGGACGTCACTTCCGATGAGGACCTCAAGGCCTACATCGCCGGTGCTCTGTCGCCCACCGACTACCACCCTGTTGGCACTTCGTCCATGCTGCCGCTGGAGTTGGGCGGTGTCGTCGACCAGACCCTTCGCGTTTACGGAGTCAAGAACCTCAGAGTTGTTGACGCCAGTGTCATGCCCATGATTCCCAGTGCCAACACTTGCCAGCCCACTTACGCCCTGGCCGAGAAGGTGAGTTGATGCCTGGATTGCCCTTTCTTCGATGCGTTTCGTGTGCTAACATTTTTCCCCCTATCACAGGCCGCGGAAATCATTAAGCAAGGTATCTAAGCCAAACAGAATCTGGGTCGTAGCCAAAACTGTCGATTCATGTTGTCTTCATACTTTTGGCGTGGATTGGCGCAGGATAATGCGAATGAATGAGACCTCTGGACTGCTCGAAGTGCATAGATATCAGACGTGTCAGATTTCATGTTACTCTTCCTAGTGAGACATGGTTCTTATTCAAACATTTGGCATTATGTTGGTAGATCAGGACGCTGTTAGTAAAAAATTAAAAACAAAAAACAGACGGTGCACTAAACCATTGAATCAAATTGCCAGTATTGATATTCATTGTTATATGAGAACAGGTCATCGATGATGGCCACACGCCGAGCTCGTGTTGCAATACCTGCGCCCATGCAAAAGCCTACCGTGCGCATGAAAAGCGAGACAGACCGTTGGAAGATCTGATTGATACAGACCTAGCAGCCAAGCGGCGGACTTCCCGTCCGAGCTCTCTGCGAAGCTGTCGTTTTCTTCTGAGCTCTGCATAGCATTCATGTTTTCCTTTCCGTAGGTAAGGATCGCACGTTAGAGATAAAGCCAACTGGATGTTCAAGCTTCAGTCAAAGATATGCACTTCGAAAATAGGCCAGAACAAACCGTATGGGGCATGCCACCTAGGTAAACAATGTACGAAAAAGGTGTGAGACAGAGAAAGGCTGATGTTTTGGTCCTTTTTCATAGTTTGACTCCGTGGCCAAATCTCCCAGCTGAATGAATGGATGTGATTGAGCCTCCTGACACCGAATTCTGGAGCCAAGCGACCGGAACTCCGGCCCGAGTATTCAATATTCAAAGCACTAGGAACGGAAAGAATGACATATGTCAGTCGATTGAGTATGGGAGGGATTTGCTTGTATAGCAGCTGGGTGAGGTTCACAGTAGCTTGCCAAGAAGTGATGATACGACGGAAACTGGTTTGCAAGGCCACACTAGTCGTGTGATTATTTGTAGTGAAGGAAATCCGAACCCCTTCTACTTCCTCGTAATGAGTGCCCGTGAGTTAAAGAACAAGACACCATGCTATGGACAAGATGTGGAGCAATATCAGTGTCATTTGTACGTCAGATAATTGCGGTTGAACCTCTTCAGGTGTTTGTGATGTAACTCGAAGAGCAGTGTTCGGGTCTCATATTGAAGGAAAAGGACGACTATAAAAGGAAACACCTCGTGATTAGGTCTGCAACTAGGAGTCAAGTATCACCAGCTTCACTCATTGAAAGGGAACGGTCCGTTCACAGAGTCGAAAGGAAGCTATGCAAGAAGTCAATATGTCCATGACGTCTTGATTTTAACCGGTGTATTTTGCAACGCAAAGATGAAACGTTCCAATTTCAAATGGGCCTCATTGTGTCAACAACTCGACGAAAGCCGATTCATTCAGGCCGCATCTCATCCCGACCAACGTAGGACCTTCCATACACTTGAGAAGTCTTACGTACGAGACCTTACTCAGTTCATGACATAGAGTGACGTAAAGGGAACGTTTCCTCAACCTTGGAACTCTCATGGGGCAGGCCTTTCTCCCACTCACATAGCACTGGAATACTGACGTCTTTGGGTAGGTATTTGCGAAACTCTTTTAGTCCTCTGCTGTGCGTAATTTACGGTAAGAAAATACTCGCGACTTTACTGCTGGCATAAGAACGCTTACCGGGCCGCTTCAGCCGATGGGCTGGTTGATCAATCAAGCCTGTACGACCTATCGGCCGAGAAGGGTACCTCGGTTTCGCTTTCACCTGAATAGTAACAATCAAAGCCGCCCTGCATATAGTCGGTCAGTAGCACTAGCGGTTATGCAGCGCTGTAAAGCAGCATTACATTGGTCGTCAATGACAATCTTGTTTTCCCTCCAATCATCAATTTCAGTCACCTAAGAGCTTACCAGATCTCGGGCCTTGCCTGGTACTAGAGTTGCGCCGCACCGTTGCAGTACCTTGCAGCAGCGTTGGCCTTCCGGGGGACGGGTGGCGGGCCATCACGCCATCGGGTGCATCCTAGCCCCCGCAGAGGTAAAAATGGTCGGCTATCCTTCGTATTCCGGAACGCTCGCCCTGTACCGATGCCTGTAAGTGCAGCAGTAAGGCGATGTAGCGCTGCGTTGGCCCTCTGTTAGTGAGAAATTAGCGCGATGCGGTGATGGTGATCATTGCATGGCCTCCGCGTCTTTGTTTGTGAAAGTGGGGGAAATACGACTTCTATTCAACGTCACAACGATACAACGGTCGATTTTATTATTTAAATTCCAATCTATCCATGGGTTGAACGGAATAAACCAGAGCAGTCTCAGATTGAACTACTTATTTACAACAGTCAACATGCGCTTCACAATCACCTCTGTCCTCGCCCTCGCGGCCACCTCTGCTGCTGCAGTTCTCCCCCGCGCCGACTACGGCTACTGGGACTTCACAGGCTCGGCATCGTACCCAGTCAGCGGCTACACCTCATACAGGGTCGATGCGACGTACCACAATAGCGAGTTCGAGGCACCGATCGAGGTGACCTGCAGCTACCTCTACAACCCGCAGACCAAGAACGCGACTGCCTCATGCTCGGACCCGAGCTTCACGTACGACTTTGGCGGTGTCCGTAAGTCTTACCTCTGTGAATAGAGTGTTCATGGAAAGGACCATGACTAATGATGATACTCTAGGTCAAGCCAACACTGTTGCGACTGTTACGTTGACACAGACTGTTGAGCTTGGGGGAAGTGATGTCACCGTCGAGGGAGCAAAAGAGTTCGATTTCGATTTCAGTGGTGGAGCTGGATTCACTGGCACTGCATCTGGTGAGATCGATGCCCAAACCGCCACTGCTTAAGAGTAGTAAGCAGTATGGCGGCAAACTGCGAAGAAGAAAAGTTAGAAGGGAAGAAAGATCTAAAAGATAAGAAGGGGAGGTCACTACAATGATGGTACCTCTTAATTGGTAGCAATATGAAAAGTGTGTACATATACCGCAATAAGAATTCTCCTTGCTTCCCCATAAGAGTTTCAAATTGATTTATATTGTGCCCGTTTCTGAGCCCGACAAAGAAAGTCTACAGAAAATGTATGTCCAATAAGTGTCAAAATTTGTAAGCCTTGGAGGACAACTTCTCATCATACGTATGCTTAATGTGTCATTTCCATCACTCAAAAATGCATGAAACGTGACAATACTAAGTTGTCGTTTGAACGACATTTGGGATGATCGCAGGCCCACAGAAAGATCGAGTAACCGGGGAAGACACGAAACTAAGGCCCTGAGCCTCAATATCTTCGGGACTCGAGGTTCATGAAACAACACAAACCAGGCGGAGACAATGAAAAGTAATTATCGGGACTGAATTCAATCACAAAAAGAGGAGGAATCTCCAAGCAACAGAAGAAAACCATTTCGTTACGGCAAATGTGAGCTACATGTAGTCACTCACACAATTGATAACTCGGTTAAACCTGCTCGAAATCCCAAGTTCCTACCCCAATCATCTGAGGTAACTTCTGAAACCCCCAAAATCTCTTTCGTCATGTTCAATATTAGAAAGAGAATGCAATACTCTGGGCTTTAGGTCAATTGAATGGGTCAAATGTTTGCTTCATATTCCTGAAAGATAACATGTGAGTCCAGTGACGTAGACCTTGAAAGTTGCTGACCCCCATTTAACTCCGGGGTGCGCCCACATCTTCCGAAATTTCTGGGAGGAGCAGACCACATTCCCGTCATTTCCATATTTATGATTTGCCAGCCTTGCTGATGGTTGCATGAAATCTCCATCGAATGCTTACGGAATTTCAGGGGTTTTGTTGATAAGCCTGCCCATTCCCACATATAGACGAATCAGACAGGATCTGGACCGGAGAATTGGACCAATTCAGGGCAACTGACTAGGTTGAGGATGGGGAAGATAATGTCAGAGTGGTAACCAATTGAGCACTATTTTGGCAAATGGCGGGACAAAGTCCCTGATTTAAGACGGGGTCTTATAATCTTGCGTGACCACAGCGACTGCTCAATTCGTTCCAGGCCCCAAGTCTGAGTAGCGACCCCGCGCATCGATGTCAGTACACGAAGACATCGACCGGACAACATCGCGAATATCGCACATGTAGAAAAGAAGAAAACGATTCAGCGTCAGCAAGCTACAACATTGAAATGTCAAAGCTGTCGGCCCTTTGGTGCGAGGAGCGCCCAGACGATCTGCGATGCATCGAATGCCAGCTCCCACTCGGGTCCGATGCACTGGTTCGAACTCTCCGTGTACTCGACTCCAACGCGGCAGCAACAACTCCGAACTTCAGCAGGGCCTACGAAGCAATCGACAAGAAGATTCTGCTTTTTGATAGACACCTAGGCTGCATGGAGGACGTCGATTTCGCAACGATTTCCCATGTCTGGGATCCCGAAGTCTCCGACGTGCAAAACCATGGACACTTGACGAACGCGGTGACCGACGAGAAGATAGCCCTCCAAGTGCTTTCATCTGCAAAATCTATATACGATAGCTTGGAAAAAGAGACGGGTTCCAGCATCGAGATGTGGTACGACTATCTCAGTGTCCCTCAGTGGCATGATCCATTGAAAAGAAACATTCTGTCCCTAATTCCGAAGATCTTTCAACATGCCCGATTTACGTTAGTGTTGATGGAAGATGTTACGGTTGATTTACTTAACAGACTTCGTGGTGGGAAGTCACTTGAGGAGCGAGTCTCGGGCATTACGGGTGTTTGCAACGCCAAGTGGTTCAGCCGAGTATGGACGATGATGGAGTTCGTCCGAGCAAATCATCTGAGGGTTATGATACATGGTTATCATATTCAGCCCGAAGTAAAGGATGCGTTCATTCAGGAAATACGCCAAGCTTGGACAAAGGCCGTCCATGAAGTCGGTGACGTTCATACCCTCGAGAAGGATTATGCAAAGCTGGGAGAAAACATCGTTCCTTGGAATCTTGGAAAGCCTGAGGAAGCGCGAAAGATCATCAAGGAAGGAAAACGACTGGATTTCGGTATGGCATTCTCACTATTATGCCGCAGGGGCTGTCGTTCCCAGAGAGATTTTCTTTACGCCCTGCTTGGCCTCATCGGTCCGGAATTTTCTGAATTACCTTCCGACGATCTGGAAGAGGCGTCTCGCATTATCCAGAGAGCATGTTTAGAGAATGGCGACATGAGCCCGCTTCTCATGACTCCCAGTGACGGTCCTGGGGCAGACTCTTCCATGGTGAAGCGGCAGGGGTACTTCGATGCTGCCACGTTCAACCTCGGCCCAAGGACGAAAGACCCTTCACACCTAGTCCAATATGAGAGCGTTTCTGAAAGACCACGACTGACGCTTTCCAAAATTGGAGAGATTTTCTGGACTGAGCGAGCGCCTCGTAAAGGACCTAATCTAGAAGGCCTTTGGATGCATATCTACCACGCCCTTAATGTCATCGGACCGGACGTCGAGGAATTCGTAAGGGCTCTTGGTGGACGTTGGTTTCAACTACCAGAGACACTTCTCGAGGCTATACTCAATGACGAAGAGCGCCGAAACAGATTGGAAAAGCTACTGACGACATGCTACAACTTGGGCCTCAAGGGCCATGAACGACCGCCCCTGGAACTGACGACAGAGGTCGGCAATCTCATGTATATACTTCAAACTCCATCTTGGGTTGAAACCCATAGTCTGCCACAAATACACCATGTGTACGCGCTCGGGGGTACTGTGCATGGCGACATGCGCCATTAAGGATGGCTGATAGCAGCGCAGTGCCCAACATGCAGCAGAAACTTTGTGTACCGCGCGGCTATCTACAACCGGCGATCTGAAGCATTTGGTGCCATTGCTTATAGAATACCTGGACTCCACTACTCTAAATCCACTACCTCCCCCGAGGGTGTCGGAATCCTGGTCAAAGAGGGCAGGATAGTCGGACGGCTGTTGTGAGCTACTCCAGCATGTGCTTGTCCGCCGGTCATTGAGAAGGTTTCGGTTTCACTGAATCAGTTTGCTATGTCGTCATGATTTATTTAGAATATGATAATGAAGCATTTCTCACTGGTGTTCAAGGGCAGTCATGATTCGTCTCAAGCCTTCGGCGAGAGTTTTCAGGTCGATCGAGAATACAAGCCTGAACCAACCGTTCTCGTCCGCCCCGAAACCCTGTCCAGGTGCAACAAAGACTTTGCGTTGTAGCATGATTGCCATGATCTCCTTCTCTGGGTCTTCAATGGCCTTTTCGGGGTGTCGGTCGCGGTATGCCTTGCCAAGGTTAGCCCATAGGAAAAAGGCTGCATTTGCACCTGGAGCGTATGGGATGTTGTGACCTTGGGCCCAGTTTACTATGAACTCGTGATGGCGAGCAAGTAGCCTTCGGTTTTCTACCAAGTAATCATCTACCCAGGTCTCATCTTCTAGAATATTAGAGAAGGTGTGGTCTGCCAAAGACGAGCTCATGCTGTAGAGTGCACCGGGGACCAAGGCCCTATGAAGTGCCGGGTTCTCCTGAGAGACAACAGCAAGACGGATTCCATTGGAACCAAAATCTTTTGAAACCCCCCAGACGACGTGGACGAGAGCCGGATCAACGATATTCGTGGTGTCGACGGAGAGGCAAGATGTGAACGGTGTCGGCGGTGGAATAGAGTCAATATTATTTGTGAATGTTGAGAGACCGTAGACTTCATCGCTGATGAGATGAAGTTTATACTTCTGGCATAGTCTCATAAGACTAATAATTGCATCCCTTGTGTAGCATCGGCCGAGCGGATTGTGGGGGTTGCAGAGAATAATGCCCGCCACTTTCTGGCCACGCCGGTGTGCCTGGACTATTTCTCTCTTGTATTTCTGGATGACGTCGGTGCCGAAAGGATCAAGATCCTCGCATGGGACTGATATGAGATTTGTGGCCACTCGCAGTCCGGTCGTGGGCACGAAAGCGCGAAAGAATGGCTTGCCCACCAGGAAGAACTCATCGTGGTTGCCGAAGGCCCACGCGAGGTGCTCGATGGCTGCGCTACAGCCGTTCGTGATTGTGATGTGTGAAGCTTCCAACTTCCGATGGGCGTGGAAGTGCTTGGTCAAGAACGCTCCGAGGGCGTTCTTGAGGCGCTTCGACCCAGTTGTGCCGTCGCCATAAGTAAAGGCCGTAGCGGGGATGAGAGGAACTTTCCCAACGCGCTTGAGAAGGGCTTTTTGCATCAAGACGTTCTCTGCCATGCCCAAACTCACGTAGCCCTTAGGGTTGCTGTCTGGGTTCCAGAGATTGGCTTGGACATCCCATAGCAGTGAGCCGTTGGCGGGCGCTGAGGCCACCGTCGCACGCGTTGAGAGACTCATAATGACAAAGCAACGATACGTTGGACTTCAGATCGATTTGAGCGGCAAAAGAGTTGAAATAAGAAAGCCTTGTTTGAATCGGAAGTCCGGCATTTGAAAATAAGTTCGGGGACCGCGTTCGGGGCAGTGACTCATTATTTGGCGGTGCAAAGCCCGGCTCGGCCCCACAGACTCACTGGAACAGTTCAAATCCAGGTGACAAGTGCGCCCTATCGCAGTCGGGAGCAGGGACACACAAACACCTACTATTAATCTTGCTAGGCGCCCAGTGTGGTAAATAGACTAAGGGTGAACTTTTGAGTGATTGGATGGCAAAAGACATGTTTATGTCCGAGGGATTTGACAAGTCTACAGAACAGCATGCATTTGATCTGATGTCCTGCGGCTTCTTAGTGTCCACATGCCTTCCGCAATCAATGCATGGCTTCATCATCCGAATGGATGCTTTCCGTTGTCCTGTCTTCAACCTGCACTTCAGTGAACTGTTCCTCTCTCCTTCTCCCAATATCCTGATAAGCTCTTCCGGTCCATGTTCGATGCCAATGGGGTTCTCAATGAAGAGAGCAGATTCCAAGAAGTTCTTTGCCTCCCGAACCGTATCAAAATTGCCGACAAGAGGTTCAACTCCGTTACCTTCTGGGACTGTGTAATGGAGACTGGTGGTTGAGCCGTGGTAGGCACATCGATAAGGACATAGTGATGCAGTTGGTCCTGTGCGTCTGCTAAGCGGCAAAAGATCAGCCAGCGTGGACTAACAAAAGGCGACGTGTTCCAAGCCTGTTTCTTGCAGCTCTGCGGTCTTCAAGCTGGGAAGCTCATCAATCGCAACTCGATGATGATCGTCCTCGTCGTCGAAACGTAGTATAGAGAGAGCCTCATTTTTGAAAGCCACAACACAACCCAGGAATTGACGTAGAAGTTTTTCATCCCACGGAATTGGTTGGGTTTGAAGACAACATGCCCAACCTTTGTTGGGATGAGCCCCGGGCATTGGCCTGAGTTCAAGGTCATGTCTTGATCCCATGTGAAGACTAAGTTCTTGTGGTAGTTAAACTCAGCTGAGAAAGGAAATACCGTTATTAATTGAAGAGGCTTAACGTGTCAAAATTCATTGTGCTCTGGGTGAATCGGTAGTCTACCTGAGTGTCAAGTATCGGAAACATACAGCACGGATGGTCTATTGGCGGGAGTCCATGGCGACTCTTTGCGATAGATACTGGCTTTCAATCATGACCATTAAAGACATCAGAGGAATAAACTGGTTTTGCACAAGTGATAGCAGTCACTCTTATGTTCTATTTACCTTAGACTTTAAGTAAACCGGCGTGAAGTTAGCAAAACCTCACCAAACTCCAGGTAGGATTCGCCATGGAACTGTTCTGCAGTACTCCTCCCACACCGGTCCGTACTTCTCCGAGCACCTTGCCTCATCGCGTATGCACCGGTGTACCAGCAAAATCGTCATGAACATTGCATAGAACCACACCAAGCATTTGTCAGATCCCACCAAAGCACACATCGCGCTACTCAAAAGCAAGTCTCCAAAGTAGTTGGCATGACGCGACCAGCCCCACCAACCACTGCATATGAGAAGGCTCTGATGACTCTGACCGTCCGAGGTCCTGTAAGAGGCAACAAGGACCTTTGCCGGCTGTCCCCAGATCGAGCAGCGGCCATTGGAGCGACGAACCTGGTCCTTTTGGCTGTTGACGGACCTAAAGATGATGTACCCAGAAATTCCGATAGAGAAGATCGCGACCTGGTAAGTGGTTGACGTGGCTGTTGGGTAGAGTCCAAGATACTGGGTTTGGATGGTGTACATGCTAGGGAGCCAGACAAAGGATCCCCAAGCTAGGTAGAAGCCGAAGTGGTCATGCGCAATGTCAATAGTGCGCAGGTACCAGGACTCATTGACGAAGAAGTCAAGGACATATACTGCGTGCAGTATGGTAACGAGAACAATATTAGGGTCAATCCGTCCATGGATCTCATACTGATATGCGACGTTGGACAAATCGCTGAGAGTGAGTCAGCATACTTGTGTGAAACTGAGTCAATCTGAGTAGAAACTTACATGAGCGTCCATGCAATGATGCCGGGTCTACCGTTGGTAAACAGCTTCAGATCAAAATCACCCCAAATTCTTGGATTTAGTTCTATCCCCATGTATAAGTCGTATAATACCGATCCTGGTAAATTTTAATCATTAAAGGACCCTTAAACATATTTTCACTGATGGCTCACCACTAAACTTCCGATCATTCGCATGCGTTGGTCTGAGACGCGCCTTGATGAAAGCCAGGACTGAGAGCACTAGGCCGGCAGCGTTCATTGCGAGGACCAGACCGCCCCAATTCTTCGAGATAAAGGCAGGATCCAAAACGCCGAAGTAGCAAAACGCAGCGGCAAATGCATGAGTAACAAACCAAGCATTTAGTCCATTGGTTCGATAGGTCAACAGGTGTCCGGCGGGGCTCCTCTGGCCGTCGTGTGTTGGCCCTGGTAGATATCGAAAGAGGATGCCTTGGAACATAATCCAGAGCGCAAATACGCCAGTGACCTTGAGGCTGAACTGTGGCCAGTTTGACCATACAACAGAGATCAATCCGTCCTGTAGAATAGCCTCCAGAAACCCGGAGAGAGAGCCTTGGAACGCAGAAAGAGTGACAGTCGTGGATATGACCAATGTTGGCGCAAAAGTCATCAGAAAGAGTGATCCGACTGAGCGCATCCAGGATCCGCGGCTTGCTCTGCCCCAGGTAGGCTGCTGCGAAGGCTCAAGTTGAATAAGAGACCGGGAGTAGTCCTTCCTCATCTTCGCGAACGTTGCCTCTGGCGCCAAGGGAACCTCGAGAGAGTCCATCTTGATTGTCAACCATGGACGGAAAAAGAAGAAACGTGAGCATAAACGTGTTAGACTCGAACTGAGCGCCTCCGTGAACCTGGTGATGATGCTGATGCCAAAAACTTAGAGTCAAATCGGCAGCCTAACGTTGGTTTTGAAATACTGAGTACTGGCATCCAATATGAAATCCATTGCAGAGAACCACAGCAATGAATTTTGACACGGCACTTCCCTCTTATAAGTATGAGGCGCACAGAAAGTTCGGGGCTATATAACAAGCCTGTGCAGGGGACGTTTTATGCAATATATTGCCCGACTGACCTAAGCGACGCCATTTTAAGCCCGATACCCAGTTTCACGCGAAAGCGCTTTTGACTACTGTCCGCTGAAAACGAAGGTCACATCTCAGCGCGTAACCGTTATAACTAGCGTATGAGTCGCTTTCTTTATTCAAGAAACAAAACGTAAGTCAAAAGTTCACATTTGCATTATGCTGTAGGCTGGTGTACCGATGTTCAAAACCAGGAAAATTCAAACTCAGCTTTTCATTTATTGGTTCCTTCGCATGACAGGCAAGCGCGTGCAGACACACGTCGTTGACCGCCAGATGAATCTGCCGAAGACAATTTTGAGGGCGAGGGTGGATTGCAGAAAAATCTCTCAATCATTCACGTTGATACACATGTCATCACTACTTGCCCTCAAGTCCCGTATCGTCATGGCGTCTCGGCATTGGAGGCCACTAAACTGGGGCTTTTCGACCGCAGAATCTCCCGTCTCGCTATGAGACTCGAGAATTTTGATGCTAATGACCTAGCCTCGCACGATTAGAAGCTCAGCAGGAGATTAATGCAGCATGGGGCCAGGGTAGTGCGGGAAAACGGGATCAGGTGTATGGCCTAGCGCCTCCCCCTAGTCCTGTAAGCACATGGATGGGTGGTCTCAAAGACAGCACATGGAGAACTTGTAACATCTCCGTTTCTTCCGCTGACTTGGTCTCGGAACGGTTCACCCGGGGATCGACACGTACTTACGAGTTCTGGATGTGGCAGAAGATAAGGTTTCCTCCTAGGCTGCTAGCGGGGCGCCGATCAGAGAAGACCATCCCAGGCGGCTTTCTCACGAATGAAGCCGAAAGCCACCATGCAATTCAGCGACAACAATCGAGCCGACGTACCAAGTCCGGGGGTGTGAGTTTCATCACAACATGAGCTCGCACTCGGCACGAATTATGTTAACAACGATAGTAGAATAGCAGAGGGCACATTATTCACATCAATCCAAGGTGACCAGTTGGTAATGGCAACTACCACATTTCCTAGTCCTCTGAGAAGTGCGAAACAGAAGATGACCTCAATACCACACACAGATAGCACCCAACACAAGCACCCCTCAATACCGCATATGAGGCCGTCATACTTTTATCATTTATTCAAAGGCACGAATGTTCCTGACTTCAGTCTTGAGCTGGCCTGAACAAACTTTCTGCAGGGGTAACAGCACAAGACGTCAGCTTGGCAGTGACTTCGTGACCCAAGTTACGTCTCGTATAATTTGTCTGTAAATATGTCCATGAAAGAAAAGTATAGCAAATGACAGTAGGTCACAAATAAGCAACTAAAATGTCCCGGAAAAGGTACCAGCGTGGCGTCCACGAGGTAGAACAACGAACCAGTGTTCGTGAAGAGATAAATGATCAAGCACCGATCCCATAATAGATCCCAACCCCCTTCCCCCCAAAAGGCTTCCACTCTCAAACCATGAGGCTCACCGTTGGAACTGCGCTAACCGTCGGAGGAGAAGTAGCAGTCGGTGCGTCGCAAGTCTGTGGAATATCGTCGAAGTTGAAAGTTACCTGCCGACAGCCACTCCGGACTTCCGGACCGCTGCGGATGTGAACGTAAGCCTCGTTGTCTTCGGGATCTTGACAGTCGTAGAAAAAGGACTTCGCGTTGGCTGTGCAAATCAGCTCAGTTCCCTGTCGCTTGCAAGTGAGATACGAGAACGCTCCCGATATCTGACCAGGCGTATACATGTAGATCAAGCTGTTGTTGTTGGAATGGACAGCTGCGTAGATGTCGCTTGGTGTACTGCGCGAAATGTCGCGGGTCTTGAGGTAGCCTTCGTTGGTCATGGCCCACTCGAAATGGGTACCGTCACCGCGGCGGTCGTAGACCAGAAAGTCGGAGCTCATCATGAGACCATATCTGCTGGTCTCTGCCGTAATGCGAGCCGTGAGGTTAATGGGAACGGACTCGCCGCAGACAGCGATGGGCGGGAGCGGCGCAGCGGATGTGGGTGCAGTGGTTGAAGTAGAAGTAGCCGTCTGAGATGTCGTGTTGGTGGTGGAGTTTGATGGGGCCAGCGCCTTGAGGGTGAACCAATTGGACAAAGCTGTCTGCCAATCATTCAAGTTGGAGTGATCGCCGTATATCCGCAGACTTCTGGCTAGGAGACGGTATTCACCGGGTACCAGAGTAGTGCCCTGGCTGATGTTCATGGAGCCATAAGCAAACATCCTCCCAGTGGGAATTCGTGGCTGGAATGAGCGGGAAAAACACGTTCGGAACTGGTCATGGATCCAAACCACTTATTTTGGCCTGGAACAGGAGGGTAAACCCAGTCTTCAGGTGTCCAGTTCTTGGCCACATACTAGGCGATCAGACCGCAGTCAGCCAAAAGCGACCATTTTCAGAGTTCTCCATGTTGGGAGGCTCATGACTTACATCGAAACTCTGCTCCTCACTAGCCCAGCTGTTGGTATAAAGAGCTGCCGGCTGTTTCTCCCACTGGCCGATGAAATACTCCTCCCCGTCAGGGAAACCAATCAGACTGTCCGAGTTCTTGTTCTGAATGAAAGACGGCGTGTAGAGCCATGAATTTTGCGACTAAAGAGAACCCTTGACGCCTGCTCAGATGAGGGAGAGATTGGCAACACCACCAGAGTCAGTGACAGAACTGCAGCTCGTACCCATATAGGTGACCCGGACGTCTTCTCCATTCGAGCCCCAGAAATGAATGTTTCCACCGTACACAGGCATGAGCCCGTACACGCCGTTGTCCGGTTCCGTGAACGAGGCAGTTATCTCAACCGTCTCACCTGGCCCGACTGTGACACTCTCGGCCGACAGGGTTACCGACGCGAAGTACCCAGCGATGTCGGGGTCTGTGTCCACGTACTTGGTGCTGATCGAAACTGCTTGAAAGCCATTCAGATTCTGGTAGGTCGTATTGTACGTCCCTGCTTCTTGGCCTCTGTTCGTGAGCTTGATTGTGTGCACGCCGTTGAAGTGCACGGTGTTGTTGAGGTTGAGGTTGGCAGGCGACACGAAGGTGTCGTACTCGACCGCCCTCACGGCATCAACGATACCGGCCCCAATCTTGGCCACGGGACTGCAGTCATATAAGCATACGGACTTATATAGGAGGCGAAATATGGCCATGTCGGCTGAGAACTTACGTGTAAGCAGAGTTATCGTTTCTCATGGAGACGGGCTGACCGCTGGCAATGAGCCTTTCGTGCACCAATCGCGCGGCATCAGGGCCCCAGCCGGCACGGCCTCCCTTAGACCCTAGAATAAGAGCCGCAACGCCAGCAATCTTCATCTTCGTCAGTACATGGAATCATTTTGGTGTAGAGTTTGGATTCATACATAAGGAGTTGCCATGCTAGTTCCCGAAAGTGTGGCCCACTTTCCAAGCGCGAGCGGATAAGTCGACAGGATGGTTGCGCCTATGGGACTGTGTTAGAAGGCATCTGAATGAGAAAAGAAGGTCTTCTGCAAAGACTTGTACTTACCGGGCGCAGCAATCTCTGGCTTCATCCTACAGTCCAATGTTGGGCCCCAGGAGCTGAAAGCACTTGTCCTGACTCCATTGGCATCGGTCCAACGATGAGAGACTGGCCTAGGGTTCTTATCGGAATACTACCACCTTTACCGCCTAGCAGAGATGCAGCAGAATCCAGCTAATAAGAGGGCAGAGATCTCTCTAGCTCTCAACACTATATTACTACCCTTACTACTATATTATTAACTTTAATAAACTATACATTTTCACTTAACGTACATGCATAGCGAGTCGCGCACTTCTACTTCTTTCCACACTCTTCACCTTTACATCAACTTTCCTCCACATACAACCATGAGTTC
>JABGMY010003087.1:0-10351 GCA_014705525.1 Colletotrichum sp. HC292
CCCCCCCCCCCCCCCCCCACACACACACAATGACCGACAAGTCCAAAAAGTTCCCCGACGTCGAGGGCGGTGGCAGTCTTATCCTGGCCTGGCAGATCAAGGGAAAGAAGGTTTTGGTCGTTGGAGGCGGCGAGGTATGTGGCTGCGCTTGCGATGCGCCCCAAACAGCTATTCTTAAGCTTGTTCGCGATGCTAGTTTCCTCTTCCTCCACAGGTTGCCGCCGGTCGAATCCTCAACTGCCTCAATGCAGACGCCAATGTCACCGTCGTCTGTCCCGCCTCTGGTTTCAACCCCGAGGTCGCTCATCGCGCTGCCCGCGGCGAGATCACACATGTCGACCGTCTCTTTGAGCCAACCGACCTCGATGGCGCCGACATGGTTCTCGTCGCCATTGACGACCCCGCCGCCTCTACAACCATCTGGAAGCTGTGCAAGGAGAGGAGAATACCTGCAAACATTGCCGATGTCCCTCCCGAATGCGACTTCTACTTTGGCAGTGTCCACCGCGACGGCCCCCTCCAGATTATGGTCAGCACCAATGGCAAGGGCCCGAGGTTAGCAGCCATCATCAGACGCTTTGTCGCCAAGCAGCTCCCCAAGAATGCTGGAAATGCCATTGAGGCCATTGGCACCCTCAGAGGCAAGCTGCGCAAGATTGCCCCTACCCCGGAGGAAAGTCCCAAGCGCATGGGCTGGTGAGTTACGCTCAAACTTCTCAACATCCATGTCTCGTCATGCTAACAGCGATTGGTATCAGGATGACAAAGGTTAGCAACGCCTATGACTGGGGCGAGATGTGCGACCTCACCGACGAAGACATGGAAAACCTCCTCAGGTTCTATGCTTCCAACACGGTCCCCACCATCGACGACCTCATGTCCATGAGAGAGGAACCGGGCTTCCAGGCGGACCTGTTTGACGGTTCCTTTGGCTTCTGCGTCGGCGCATAGACGGCTTGCGTGTGTAAATACAAAACGGACATGGGGTGTTTGAGCGATTTTGGAGTCATTTGCATTGGCGATCATCTTAGAATGCGTCATCGGCGGCATCTCACAATTTTTTTGGGAATATTGCATAAAGGTCATCATCAGCAGTAGCAGCATCATCTTGGCGCAATACGGCACTTCTACTTTCATCTAAATCTATACGGAGGAATCAGGTTTGGAAACTCAAGAAAAAAAGGAGCAAGGAAGCTGCAGTCACGGCCAAGTTTCAGCTGGCTCTGGCTGTGGTCTGGCCAACAGGAAAATACAAACATTGAAATCATGTCAAAACAATGTGCACAACAGCCGAGGCCTCGCACGGCTGTGAGTGAGTCAACAGCGCGATTTATTCTCGTGATGCATGAGGTTCCCCGCGTCAATTGGAAGATGTTGGGACCGCGTCCGACGGATCCACCGTCCGCTCCGTTCAGTGTTGTCAATGCATGACCGGCCGAGCCGCCGATGGGCCGGTTGAATGCGGCGTAAATAGAAACAAGGACTATCCCAAGACGGACTGGACTCGATCAATGGGAGGCGCAAGGGAAGGGAGGAAGCCCGGATGCGATGAAAGGAGTAATGCGCAATGAGGCACGATAGGTCGAATAGACATGGACTTGCAATTGGTGCACTATTGAGTGTCTGAACTCGATTCCAGTCGAAATGGACTTTGGTCTGGTATTCCGGCAATGGCGCCTACCTAGCTACAGGCAAAAAGGTACCTGCCGTGGGCACCTACTAAGTTCGGTAAGGCCATTGCGACAGCGAATTGACACCTGCACGCCAGCCAGATCGCACCTGGCACCACTCCCCGCCGTCAGTCGCAACTTCCTCCTCACACCCCGCGACCACCGTCTTGATCAAGACCCAACGAGCGACGACAAACATCCGGATATCAAACCAGAATCAGCTTCCTGACGCGTAATTTTATCGGAAGAAGTCGATTCTCCCAAGACCGACGGTCACACCCGCTAGAGACTTCCGTCTCGACGCGTCAAACATCTCCATTTAGCGCCCCAGCGGCCATATTTACCACTTCGGACAGCTCATCGCAACCGCCCTCCTTCAGTCCGTGGCCGATTGTGATCCCATCACAAGATGCCTCCCCGCCGCCGCAAGCAAGCGGCAGAGCCAGACGTCGAACCCGAACCCGACCGGCAGACCCCTTCATCCCTCGAGGACCGCGAACCCCCGCCGCCCTTCTTCAACACCACCTTCTCTACACATCGCGCCTCGCCCCTGTACGTCGGCGCAAACGCTCTCAACTACCCTCGACTGCAGACCCTATCCCAGCGACTGCGCGACATCCTCGTCGGAGACGTTGTGAGAGGAGTACAAGTCGGCCTCGAAGGAAATGACAGCTCCCTGGGACGTGCCGGCCCTCTGGAGAAGGTCGGTATCCGCTGGGTCGGTGTGGATGCGCTCTTGGGCGGCGCCGAAGATGTCGACGCGGACCTCAGCCGAGATTTGAGCCGAGACTTCGGCAGCGATTCCGTCGAAGGAGGAAGCCAAGGCAAAAAGAGGGCCTTGGTGTTTGAAATGCGATACGAGAATGCACTATGCACGGCTGTGCTATTGCCCTTGTTGACGAACACGACTCCAGACGCGCCGAACCCATTGCAGTCCAACGATAAGATCGAGATACCCGGATTGCTCAACGGCACCACGTCGACGGATGAACGACACTTTCTGCAGCTCCCGCTACTGCTCCTGCGCATGCCCGCGCCTCTGAAGACAATCATCACCGACTTCCTAGCCGGCACCTTCGACTGTCGTATCAGCCCGATGCGTCTGGGTACAAAGAGCCTTACTGGGGCCTGGGAGAGGTGGATCCAGGACGCAGGTCTTCCATCAAAAGGGCCGCTTGCCAAAGACATGGTCTTGACGCTGGGATTCTACATTCCTCCTCCCGAGTCCGCCGAAGGGGAGGAGAAGCAGGACCCGGAACCCCTCGGCCTCAAGGCTATCGACATCATCATCCCATCAGACGAGCTTGAACGGTTCACCAAAGAAGGCAGGACGCTTGGCAAGGCAGCGGGCACCAAGCGAAAGGCGTCTGCACAAGGCTACGAAGACGATGCAAGGAAGCGGAAGAGGCTCGCAGGCGGCAAATCTGATGAGGGCTGGGCTTGGAGAGAGGATGGCGAGAAAGACCAACAGCAACCCTTTCTCGAAGCGATCGGCGCTTATTTGGACAAACACCTCGCATTGAACCTCTTCCACCCCGGTGTGAGGGTCACCAAGATTGCCTGCGGCGGGTTCGTGTTGTCCGAAGGACGAGTCAAGGTGTTTATGCCTCCGGGCGATGATGACGAAGTATTTGAGCCAGTGAAGCATTTGGTTGGAGACCTCATCGCCAGCGCTACCGGTTGAATGCGATGCTGGCTCTCGCATCAATACACCGTCCATTGCGGCACATATTACAAAGTATGACCACCGCGACGAGTCGATCGCAGCCAGGGTACATTGGAGTTTATCCATCAATTGGGTGTTTAGAGGGTCTATGGCATCGGTCAAGTGGAACACGACTCTCCACTGCCACGTCAAATCTAGGGATTGCAGCGGCCAACTCCGTCCCATCGACCGGGGGGGCACACTGCTCCCCAGCTGCCAAGGATCATGTCTAGCTTATTTTTTTGGAGCGCAGTACGACTTCGATACAGGAACACACAATAGCCCGCTTTCTGCAAGTCCAAGCTGCCTGAGGACAAAAGTCAGTTGCCGTTCTATCCATCTCGCTACCGAGCATAGAGAGATGCATGTCATTGAGCAGCACCAACCCCGTCCATGTTGTCTCGACGAAAAAGCATTCCGCGAGTAAGCGCCCCGGCTTTGGGTAAATTATCCAGGGTATCATCCGGCACTCGCCAGGGTTGCATTTGGCGGGGTTTAGCATGGGAGAGCCAGAGGCTCGCAAAACTCGGGTCTCGCAACCCTCGGATGCTACTCCATCGCCTCACAGTCAGCCGCTCTAGATGAGGTTATGCAATCTATTTGAGATGCCGCCATCCCGCCGCATGACCAACCGGTTCCCTTGGATTCCGGGATTAAATATGCTTAGATGCCATCTCCTCGTGGCTAATACCAGCATCACACTGCGGCCCTGGCATGGAATGCATTCAGCCGCTGGTTCTGTGGCTTCTTCCCCGCGCCAAGGATGCTGTCCCCACGCTCGTCATGCTTTGCTCACGCTCTAAATGGACTTGATATCACCTCCTGTCTAAGCCGGGCCGCCATAGTCCAATTGAGAACTCCGCACCGAATTCAGATCGCAACATCTTCCAGAAAGGGCATCTCATTGAGCCCCTACACTCTGCCGTGGAGAATCAACAATTATCCGCCATGGCGACTAGGGGCTGGTCCTGTCATCTCAAGTCTACTTGGTCCTGGGGAGTATTCTCGGCCATCAATCTTCCGTTGGTCTCAAATAAGTATGTAGCAAATAGAACCACTTGGCGGCGTATAAGTATGCCGCCCTGAATGCTCAAAGCATCCCTTCATCCCCCTCAACAGCCAAGCTTCATCCGTCTCAACTCAAGTCTGTCGTTCACACAGGAAAAGAAAGCCCGTCATGAAGTTCTCCGCCTCCGTTGTCTACCTCCTGGCGCCTCTCTCGGCCCTCGCCGCGCCCCTCGAGGAACGACAGGCTGCCCAAAGCATCGACGCTCTCATTAAGGCCAAGGGCAAGCAGTACTACGGCACCTGCAGCGATCAGGGCCGTCTGACCTCGGGCAAGAACGCCGACATCATCAAGGCCAACTTCGGCCAGGTCACCCCCGAGAACTCGATGAAATGGGACCAGATCGAGCCCAGCCAGGGCCAGTTCAACTGGGCCGGCGCCGACTACCTCGTCAACTTTGCCACGCAGAACAACAAGAAGATCCGCGGCCATACCCTCGTCTGGCACTCGCAGCTCGCGGGCTGGGTGAACAACGTCCGCGACCGCAATGCCCTGACCTCGGTCATTCAGAATCACATTAGCACCATCATGGGGCGGTATAAGGGCAAGATCCTCCACTGGGTATGTTTTCTCTCTCTCCGATATGTACACGCAAACCATCTTTGGGCCTTACAAGCCAACTAGCCATCACGACACCCAGGACGTCGTCAACGAAATCTTCAACGAGGACGGCTCCCTCCGCTCCTCCGTCTTCTCCCAGGTTCTCGGCGAGGACTTCGTCGGCATCGCCTTCCGCGCCGCCCGCGCCGCCGACCCGGCCGCCAAGCTGTATATCAACGACTACAACCTCGACCAGGCCAGCTACGCCAAGACGCAGGCCATGGCGCGCAAGGTCAAGGAGTGGATCGCCCAGGGCATCCCCATCGACGGCATCGGCTCGCAGGCGCACCTGCAGGCGAACCAGGGCGCCAACGCCCTCGGCGCCCTGCAGACGCTCGCCGGCAGCGGCGTCAAGGAGGTCGCTATCACGGAGCTGGACATCGTCGGCGCCAGCGCGAACGATTACTCGGCGGTGACCAAGGCGTGTTTGCAGGTTAGCCAGTGTGTCGGCATTACCGTGAGTCTGCCCCCTGCCCGTTCCCTGGTTTATTCTTGAGAGGCCTGATGTTGACAATTTTCCTGATCTAGGTCTGGGGTGTGCGTGACCCCGACAGCTGGAGGGCGCAGAACAACCCGCTCCTGTTCGATGCCAACTTCAACCCCAAGCCTGCGTACACTGCCGTCGTCCAAGCTCTTCAGTAAGTGGCCGCGGTGCTCTATCCGATGATCGAGGGGGAAGGTGACGCAGGTTTTGTTCGTGTACATATTTGGTATTTTCCAGGCTACTCTGGACGTGAATATGAAGTTTGATCCTGCTTTTGGTCAGGTTCGGACGTTTCTGCATAGCAGTCGAGTCATATGTCCAACTTTTTTCGCTGGCGAACATGGCTCACGACTTGAACTTTGACCATCAGGAACAGAAGTTTCGAAAGCTACCGTCCAGCACCCCTGAATACCTCGAGTGAGGAAAAGAAAACAGCGTCAAAACAAGAGTAAGGCTCGTTTTCTCGCGTCAGGTAGCGCCTTCAGAATGCTAGAATAGGTGTGATTGGCGGTTTGTTCAACCCGTATAAGCAGATATCGGAGTTCGCCCAATATTTATATCACAATACTTCAAACCCGACAGCAGTACTTTGACCTGTGCAGCAAAGAAATAAAATCTCGTATTACAACCGGTCGTTGACGCTCGGCTTGACTTATCCCCGGCTATACAGAAGACGGTAGGAGTGGTAAAATGTACTAGCGAGAGCGTCGTTCGCGACGTGGCTAGAGCCTGGTGGTGGCTTGAACCTACACTCGAGGGCGCGAACTCTCTGGTGTGACTCTTCGTGTGGCTGCCCTCCTCCTGAAATTAGCCAGAAGGGCTGTCGTGGCCATGGAGGCATAAGCTAGAATAGGTATATATATCAACTGCGGCGCTTATAGCAGGCTTGTAGACCAGCCTCCTATCTTACAAACAATAATATTGCATCATGAATCACTTTTCCCAATTTTCCTTCCGGTGACCAGCGCCGATAGATATTAAAACTCCTCATAACCGTCCCCGATCCAGAACCATTTCGCGGCTGGTGTTCTGAGCCATTCGTCCCTCTCCTTCTTCTTCCTCTTCAATTCCTCTTTCCGAATCTTCTGCGGGCTATCTGTGCTGTCCGAGTCCCAATCGACGTCGCTGAGAAAACCGTCCAAGGGCCCGTCTATGTCCGAGTCCCAAACCGAGTCTATGTCGTCGTCAAACCCCCACTCGTCGGAGAACGATTCATCCCAGTCTTCGTCCGTCAGATAGTCCTCAACCGGCAAACCTCCCTTGCGCTCAACGGTCTTCCGGAAGTGCTCTACGAGGTACCCGTAATCCTCGAGTCTGCACTTGACGCCCGCGTTGAGGAGCTTCGTGAAGCAGTACCGCACCGAATCCGCCTGCTCGCACTTCTTCTCCGCCTTCCGACTCGTCTCGATCACGTCCAGCGAAATCTCCCCGCGCATGCTGTAGCTACACGCCGGCCCGTGCGGGCAGGTGAA
Source organism: Colletotrichum sp. HC292 (assembly GCA_014705525.1). NCBI lineage: Eukaryota > Fungi > Ascomycota > Sordariomycetes > Glomerellales > Glomerellaceae > Colletotrichum > Colletotrichum sp. HC292. The sequence continues at coordinate 6,998 of JABGMY010003087.1, forward strand.
GTGGTCGAATAGCACCCTCGCCAGGTTCGGGTATAATCCGCGCCTGACCGCGTGGCCCAGCCACTTGAACTCCTTGCCGTCCTCCTTCTCGATGAAGTTGGCGACGTGGAGCACCTTGAGCGACGTCGGCAGCGTCCGCAGCGCGGACGTGGGCCCCTTGCCCATGGCCTTGAGCGCGAAGGTGACCTTTTCCAGCACTTCAAAATCAACAAGGGAGCCGACGAGGTTGCTCTGGTTGCGGGGGCCGATGTGGTCGTCGCCGAGATCGAGTATCTCAAGGGTGCCCTTGTGTCGTTCCCGCAGGGCGTCAATGATCGCCTTGATGCTGATGCCGTGGATCTTGTCCTGGTCGTCGAACCTGAACTCACGAAGCGCTTTACAGGACTTGATGATGGCCGCGAGCTGGGGCATGTGGATGTGTATCCCCGTCAGGCCGAGCCTGCTGATGTTGCTCCAGTCGAACTTGTCGCCCATATCGTTGACCCTCTGCAGGTGGACGGTGTTGAGATTGGGGGCTAGACTGAAGAGGCGGTACACCTCGCCCAACGGGACCCTACGGGGCTCCCCGTTGAGGGAGAAGAAGCGGATGTACTGCAGGCTGTTAAGGCGGATGTCCGTCTCTTCTGCCGAGGGAAACTGCCAGAAAAAGGTTTCCGGGTGGCGGCAGCAGACGCTGGCCTGCACGTCGAGGAGCTGGAGGTTCGTCATCTGGAGCACGGCAAGAACCGCCATGAAGCGGGTGGCGGACGGGCTCGGGCGCGGCCAGCCGGCCGGGGGCCGCAGGTTCAGCCTCTTGGCCGTCCGGTTGCAGGCTTGCACGGCCTCTGTCGTGAGTGGGCTCATCATGTCCTGGCTGGAGGCGGGCATGCAGAAGTAGACCGTCCTCACCATGGAAGCGACCTCCGGGCTCTGGTCCATGATGATGAGCAGCTGCGCGATCCTGTCATTGTCGAGGTCAAGGTGAGAGCTTTCCCTGTTAAAGTCGATGTAGATGTCGGTGAAGAAGGACCGCCTCCCGAGGTGCCAGAGCTGGGGGCACAGCGACGCCAGCGTGGTTGATGCGCGCTTCGCGGAGCCGGGGAGCTTGAGGACCGGCTTCTCGATGTGAGCCCCGCGCGAGTGCAGGGGTGCCGTCAGCAGCATGAAGATGTGCTGGATGATTTCCGGCGGGAGGTCCAAGAGGTTCGCCATGGTGGAGTGCTACCGACTGGACTGGCACGTAGGGATTGATGGAGTGAGAAGCACGTGTTGGATGAGATGGAGGGTTCACGATGCATGCAAGCTGGAAAGGGGCGAAGGAATGCTGGATGCTCTCTGTTGTAGTGCGCTGCCAATTGAAAGCTAAGGTAAGGTACCTAATTAACGCGTGTCAACCGGTGCCGGCCCGACGCGAGACGCGATGGATCCACCTTTGGCACTTAAGCCCCTTGCAATGCATAGATAAGGTAGTATGCATCTATCGCGAACAGAGCGCGAAGCAGAGTGTTCGTCTCATGTCCTCATTAAACTTTTCTTGCTTTTTACAACCTGCAATTTGGAACTTGTTTAATGTTCGTCGAGCATGAGACAAGTTTAAGTGTGCGAACATGATCTCGGGGTGATTCGCCCCGATCATACCAAACGCGAAGCCCAACCCCGCTTTCTTCTACTTCTCCTTAGGACTTCATCAATGACGTCTCGATGTTCCCACTGGATGTGTCGCTGTTCATCAGGAAGAGAGAAGGAAGACGTTGCAAATATGTGCCGGCTGCGATGTGCGCAAATGAGAGGGGCTTTCGACGTCATTCCCGTGTTTTCAAAAGCGTCGAGCTTCGGCAACGAGGAATACGAGAACATCGCTCCAGATACCGACCACGAGCCAGCCTGAGGTCTCTAGCATGGCGTCGCTCAAGCGCTTGAAAGAGACCTTGACATCGAGGACGCCGACTTTATCTGCTTTTCTGGCGCGTGCCTGATCCATTGGTCAATGATCGGTCTACAGCAACGTTGCACCCATCCCCGGCTTTCGGCTCCGACGCCAAGCAGTTGGTTGGGGCCGGCTGCTCGGGGAATTCTTCGCTGGGCATGCGACTTGTTGGTGAAAGATTTTCAGGCACTCGCTCAGACACTGCCACGTTTGCCACGCTGTGAGTTCTGTCAATTCATTGTGAAAGTGAAAACGGCGGGGTAATATTCTTTTGTTGTTTGTCTTCGGGGTCCCGAAAAAGCTTGCTATTCTTGGAAACAGTCACGGACAATTAGTGCAAACAGTCAAAACTGACTCGACTAGTAGGGAAACCGAAGGCTGGGCCGGTAGCCTCGGGTCGCCCGCGTGGAGCCGGGAGGTTGGCCGGGCGGCGGGTACCCGACTGATCGGCCGGTTGAAAGCAATCGTCTAGCCCAACATTGGCTAAGACTCTCAGGGCCTCGCTTGGGCTGATTGGCACGCTTCTTTTCAGTGTCCCGACTTGGCAAGCTTTGACTATTTCCAGCGTGTTTCTGACGTCAAGCAGAACTGTGTTTGGGACCGTCAGCTCATTAGGGTTGAGGTCAAGTTTCCTATCACAGACATCTTTGGATAGGTTGTCAACAGTCACACAACTCAATGGCAGCGGCCCAACACTCCGTTCCAACCCTGCCACATTTATGGGTCTCCCCACACGCTAGAACAACCATGAGATCATGGGAATCGTGGGCCCATTGACCTGTCAACTTTGTTCGGGTCACTTGCCGAAGGCAATGCCTGCGGCGAACGCTGAATACGAGAGGCTAGAGAGTTTTCCACCGACTCGACCCCACAAGGCATGGAAACAAGGTGAGGCGAACACGAGATGGTGAGCTTTTTCAGCTAAGCTTCTTCAGACTTCTGAGACCTCATGATATGTGATTCATTTGGTATATAAGCGATTGCGTGCTCCCGCTCTAATCCTACTACTCTCATCATCACTCTCATCTTCAGTCTCAAGCTTCACTTACAAAGCCTTAATCAACCAACCTCTCCACCTTCACCTTACTCTCACCCACCTCCTACGCAAAATGTACAACAAGCTTACCATCGCCCTGGCCATGGCCTCGGCTGTCTCTGCTGCTCCCGCCCTCGCGCCTCGCCAGGACCCTTGCCAGGACGCCTACAAGGCTTGCATCGCCGCTGGAACACCAGAGGTCGCTTGCTCTTGCACTCTCACTGCTTGCCTCGGTGAGGACAACGCTCGCAACCGCGAGTACTGTGCTACCGCTACCGCCAACCTGCCCCAGCCCACTTCCACCGGCATCCCCGGCGGCTGCAACCCGGCCCACCCCGGCTCCTGCCCCTCGTCTTACTTTACCTACCCTACTGCTTCGGCCAGCGCGGCGCCAACCTTCACATCGATCCCG